>PVKU01017576.1:0-11071 GCA_004027475.1 Anoura caudifer
ATCCTGATTCCAAGTGCTCAAATTGTTTAGTCATTCCCACTTCCTTTGGAAATGGGCAGCGGTATCCTAAGAGAAGGACAGGGAAAATTATTATTGTGATTCCTTGTCCCAAGGTTGCAGGGCCCTTTGCCTTGAGATCTTGTCCTATCCTCCAAGAGACAGGTTCAGAATCCCAAATTGACTCAGATCAAGGTTAGGGGTTGTGACATTTTGTCCTGACTACCCCTCAGCATCCTGATAACACCTAGTTTTCATTTGGCTGTATTCTCCCCAACCCTATAACCCTACAGATGCCCTGCTGTATTCACCATTTCAGAATTCTTTCTGGTCAGGCCCTGCTTGCTGTGCTTTGAAGTGAATGTTGTGTTCCCTTAAAAAAATTTTTGATAAAACCCTAACCTCCAAGGTCCCCATGTGATGATATTTGGAAGTAGGTCCATTGGGAGGTAATCAGGTAATGAGAGTGGAGCCCTCATGAGTCTGACTACTGCCCTTATAGCAAGCAATCATTGGAGCTTCCCCCACCCTTTCCACCATGAGAAGACACATGAAGGGAGCAGCCCTCTCTAAGTCAGGAAGAGGGCTCTTACCAAGAAGCCACCAATGCTGGCACACTGACCTCAGATGAACAGCCTCCGGAACTGGGAGAAATAAAGGTTTGTTGTCTAAGCCTCCCAGTATATGGCAACTTAGTACAGTAGCCTGAGCTGACTAAGACAAACCGTGACGCTCTTTACTATCATAGTATGTACCTGGCTCCTGATATTGAAGTGCCAACACCTGGCCTTCACGTGTCAGGGTTTATTATTCCCAGAACCATCAGGCTACCCAGTCCTGTAATGGCACATGTGCTGTCTGTTCTTGCCTATAGCAGAGAGCCCACCACTGCACTCAAGGATGATACAATCCCTCTCACGATTGCATATTCTTATGTTAGTAATTTGCTTCTAACACCTCAAGAGTATAATTCAAAGGTAGGAAGTAGAAGATACTCTTCTGCAATTTCCAAGTGCAACATGAAAGTTTATATCTTAGCTTTTGAGCAAATATAAGGGATTAAGAACCAAGGCCAAAATACAAATAAGATTAGGGTGCAAATTTGGGGCTGTCACATACTCTGATCTTAGTCTTAGGCCCCTCACTGTTTCTAGAGGCAGTGAGCACTTTCATCACCTAATAGTCAATTTCACATTCCTTCTGTTAGTAGTAGTACGGTTATACTTTATATTCTTACTATTTGTTTATGCATTGGTAATACAGCTTTATTTATAAGATTCAAGAGTTAGTGCACAAAATGAAAAGCATGTTTCTTTTCCACCTCAATGCCACTCAGTTCTCCCCAGAATTACCAAGGACACTAGTTTCTAATCTTTCCAGAGACATTCAATGAATACGTATGTATGTCTGTGCACAATAATTATATTCTTTTACAGTGACACACCATGTGTTCACTTTATGATATATTTTCAAGATTGTTCTATATTCATAAAAACAGAGCTCAACTCTCAATTTATTTATTGGCTACATAGTAATTTAGTATACATACAGGCTAAATTTATATTACCAATTAATATAGCTGAATATTTCAGTAGTTTCCAATCTTTTGTCATTTAAAGTGATGTCTTGATGGGTTTCATAGATACAGCATTGGGCAAAAGTAGGTTTAAAGTTGTATCCAATTTTGAATCACACAAAACACACTTTATTCTTGTATTATTAAATATTTATTAATTATTGTATTTGAAAGCGAATACAATTGTAAACCTACTTTTGCTCCAACTTGTGTATATATGTGTGTGTGTATGTAATATACGATTTGCACATGTATATTTCCCAAAAGTAAACACACTATATCAAAGTATACAGGCATTTATTCTATCTAATGTGAGCCAGGCATTGATATCCTCTAGTAGGCACTTTTTATGTTTAAAATTTGACTGAATGAAAACAAAAAGCATACACACCAAAAATAGACCACAGCATGTATCCACACTTTATAAATTTTTTTAAAAAGGAAAACTAATTCTTTCTAAGTAGCGAACCTATACCTTTCACAACATTACCAATGAGTTTACCAGGAACTGACAATACTGCAGTGATCTCATTGCCAAATTTTTCTAACGTTTCTGCAAGCCAAGGTGAATGATCTTTTTGAGTAGCATCAATCATACTTTTCAACTTCTCTACTTCTGCAGTCAATTCTTCAGCTTTCTTTTTAAATCCTTCCTTAAGCAGATATTCTTGGACCTAAAAAATAGTGAGGAGGGAAAAACCACTTTTAAAATCCCCAATTTTCTAAGAAATATATTTTATATTTAAGAACTTGGCAAAACTTTCTATGTTTTAATACTAAAATTATTCCCTCTTACATTATCAAGGCAATTTTTGGAACAAGGATTGTTTCTTAGCTGAGACACACACATAGAGAGGAAGCATAGTTCACAGCCTAACTAACACTCATGTACCATTAGGGTTTTGCAAGAATGCTAAGCCTAACGTGAGGACAAATATAATACGTTCCAGACAAATACTACCAATTGGGAGGTAGCCTTAGTCTGCTGGCACTAATTCTAGGTCCCACTTGGGATAATATAGTCAACCAAAAATCTGTTATAAACATGTCCAGAAAGACAATCAGAGCATTCCCCCTATACTATATGATAACTTGAGCAGCCTGTCTACATTTGGGGACAATGCAACAAGCTTAAAAGCTATTACTTCCCTGTGCTTTGAATATTGGAATTTTCGGTAGTTTTATGTAAGCACAGACCTGCCTCAAGGGCTTTGGATGTTAGTGAGGTTCCCGATAATTGCCAGTGATATTAATAAAATGAAACAGTTACTGCTCATATGATATACAAGTGATTGGAATATCTGTTTAATCAGGCCTTATGAAATCATTTAAAAATCGCCAAAATAGCAGCTCAAACTCTACTTGTATCCTGCAAGGATTGGAAGGCACATGCTTGTCCTAACTTCTCCAGAGTTAACCTACAGAGTAGATTCAAAAGCTTTGAAGAAGAAAGAAGACAGATGGGGAGGAGTACAAGGGGCAGTGGGAGAAAGAAGTAGGAAAAAGTGGAAAAGGAAGAGGAAGAGCAAGAGAAAGAGGAAGTTGTCGAAGGACTCAAGGTTTTCATAAATCACAAGCAGCAAATGTGCTTTCCTCCATGGTCTTGCTGTAACTTTCTCCATCCCACCTGAGGGCCCAGGAGAATGATGTTCTAGCATTACTGAGGCCACGACAGAACTTACCTTCAGTTTATGCTCCAACATTGCATTCTGCTCTCTTATCATGCTCTCTTTTTCTTGCTCCAGCTTCTCCTTCAGTTGAGCTTTGTGTAGCTCAAGACTCCTCCTCTCAGCCTCCATCTGTTGCTCCTGCTCCTGCAGTTTCTGTCTCATCAGCTCCTGCTCCTTCTCAGCAGCCTCCTTCCTGGCCCGCTCCACTGCCCCAGGGAGGTTTGAGAGAGGTGAGAAAATTAAGTGAGGTCTGATCTCTATCCTCCTGAGCTCAGAGACCAAACCAAACTGGAGGGGGTGTAAGAAATCTCTGAACTCCCCCTTTGTCCACACCATCAAGGACAGATTTCAATATGTGATGGGAAAGGCCTGACTGGCTGATGTCCCCTTGTTTTCAGATTTTGGAGAATCTGTTCCACAAAAGAAAAAGAGCTCCTTGTTTTGGGAAGGTGCTGTTTTTACACCTTTCAAGGACACTGTAGGAACCTGCCCTGCCCCATACCTGCCATGGCATTCTCCCTATCTGTGAGCGCTTTGTCTGCCTGCAGGATGGATTCCTCTATGGCCATTTGTGACTGCAGGAATCTCTGGAGGACCTCATTTGCCTAAGGAAACAAGGAAGAGCAAAGCACTTCAATTTCCACTGGGAAGAATAATGCAACAAGAACAAGTAAGTCCATGGACTTTTTTCTTCATGATTAAAACTGTATCATGGCTCCATACAGTGTCCAGGCTCCATAAAGTGACCAGAGGTTCTCCATACCCCCTGCCTCCTCTCTTCCGTCTCTCTCCCTCCAGTCTCTCTCCCAGGGCTCCTTCCTCCACACACTCTAGGTTCCAGCCAGTGAGAACCATGGTCAGTTCTACAGACCCACTGTCTCTGATGCTTTTTTATTTATATTTGCTTTCCCAGGGTGAAATATCTGAAGTTAACACTGCTCCTCCTGTCTACTACTTGCTGACTATAACTTCAGGCAAGTCATTTTAACCTCTCTCTGCTTCTCAGTTCAGATGTGTAAAATGCTCACAAAAAGTGTAGATGTTTATTACTGTTACTTGATGAACTAAATTAAAATATCTAGGGAAAGAGCTTAAAGATATGTCTATGATGGTAACAATTAAAAAAATATATTAGTGCATCATTATTATTTTTTAATATTCTTATGTGTTACCACCATCTATGTAGCCAATTGTCTCAGGTTCATAAGTATTATAACCCTGTATGCAATTGTCTACATGATTGACTTCCTTTTCTCTTTAGATCAGCTTTGAATACAAAGACTCTGACTTGTAAATTGTCTGCCCTTTGCACGCTGAATGTCATGTTGTTGGATGAAGAAATGATTATTTCTCTTCTGTCTATTATGGATTTCAGAAATCCATATTCATTTCTAAGAATGGACTTTCTACTCTTCTCTGGAAGAAAGACCAAATAATGGACCTTAAAAGCTAAAGCTATGATATCCCCATGCTCTCATATTACCCACAATAGATGCTGTGCTCTCAGACTTTCAGGAGACCCTCCTGACTTTAATCTGTAGGATCCCCATGCTCCCATATTCCTCACCTTCACTCCTTTCCTGGGCACTTTGCAATAGTCCCCTTGAATCCTTTCCTTTGTTTCCAAGTAGAGCTTGTGACCCCCAGGAACAAAGAAAGTTCCTGCTGAAATACTTTCCATGAGGGCCACTGAAAGCTGATCAAGGGTAGCCTGGCAGTATTTAACAGATTCCTCTTCATTCTGCAGCATGAAATCATCCTTCTTTTCCTTTATGATTTCCTGCAAGGGAAGTATAGGAGAATGTCACCAGAAGAAAAGAACAAAGGAGATAAAATTCCATAGAACCTGACAGAAGGAAGTCTAGCTCTGGTTCTCAAGAGAGAAGCATTCTGTTGGAAAAGAACATGGAATAAGAGATTTCCAGCCAAAATGGAGATGTAGGCATATACTTTGCCTCCTCGCACAAAAGAAGGACAAGAACAAATTTAAAAACAAAAAATAATCAGAACTGTCATAAAATTGAACTGTATGGATGTCCAACAACCAAGGAGTTAAAGAAGAAATAGCCATCCAGACAAGTAGGAGGGGCAGAGAAGGGCAACCATGGTGCTAAGGTCTCATCAGGTGGACGCTGGAGGACTGGGCAAGGTGGCAGCTGATGAAACACACAGTCCCACACTCGTGAGCAGATAAACCAGGAGGAACAACTGGGAAGTGAGACATACCATGTGACCCAGGGTTCCAGTATGGGGAAATAAAGCCTCAAAACCTCTGACTGAAAAAACCCTGTGGGGTTGCAGCAGCAGGAGAAACTCCCAGCCTCAAAGGAGAGTTCATTGGAGAGACCCAAAGTGTCCTCAAACATACACAAAACCACCCACCCAAAAATCAGCACCAGAAAGGCCCAACTTGCTTATGGGTAGAGGAGGAAGTGACTAAAATGCTCTGAAAGCTGAGCAAGTAGCATTGTTCCCTCTCAGACCCCTCCCCCACATACAGCACCAGAGCACAGCGATGTGGGTTGCCCCACCCTGGCAAATACCTAAGGCTCCACCTTTTACTACATAACAGGTGTACAAAGACTAAAAGATATGGCCCAAATGAAAGAACAGATCAAAGCTTCAGGAAAAATACAGCTAAGTGATGAAGAGATAGCCAACAATCAGATGCAGAGTTCAAAACACTGATAATCAGGGTGCTCACAGAAATGGTTGAGTGTGGTCACAAAAGGGAGGAAAAAGTGAAGGCTATGAAAAGTGAAATAAAGGAAAATATACAGGAAACCAACAGTGAAGGGAAGGAAACTGGGACTCAAATCAACAGTTTGGAGCAGAAGGAAGAAATAAACATTCAACCAGAACACAATGAAGAAAGAAAAATCCAAAAAAATGAGGGAAGTGTCAGGAATCTCTGGGACAACTTTAAATGTTCCAACATCCAAATCATAGGGGTGCCAGAAGAAGAGGAAGAGCATGAAATTGAAAATTTATTTTAAAACATAATGAAGGAGACCTTCCCCAATCTGGCAAAGGAAATAGACTTCCAGGAAATCCAGGAAGCTCAGAGAGTCCCAAAGAAGTTGGACCCAAAGAAGAACATGCCAAAGCACATCATCATTAAGTTACCCAAGATTAAAAATAAAGAGAGAATCCTAAAAGCAGCAAGAGGAAAGGAGAGAGTTACCTACAAAGGAGTTCCCATAAGACTATCAGCTGATTTCACAAAAGAAAACTTACAGGCAAGAAGGGGCTGGAAAGAAGTATTTGAAGTCATGAAAGGCAAGGAACTACTTCCAAGATTATTCTATCCAGCAAAGCTTTCATTTAGAATGGAAGGGCAGATAAAGTGCTTCCCTGATAAGGTCAAATTAAAGGAGTTCATCATCACCAAGCCCTTATTATACCAAATGTTAAAGGGACTTATCTAAGAAAAAGAAGATAAAAATGCAAACAGTAAAATGACAACAAACTTATAACTATCAACAACTGAACCTAAAAAACAAAAACAGAACAAACTAAGCAAACAGTAGAACAGGAACAGATTCACAGAAATAGAAATCACATGGAAGGTTATCAACATGGAGGGGGTGGGAGAGAATGGGTGAAAAGGTACAGGGAATAAGAAGCATAAATGGTAGGTACAAAATAGATGAGGGTAGGTAAGAACAGTATGGGAAATAGAGAAGCCAAATAACTTATATGTGTGACCCATGGACATGAGCTAAGGTTGGGAAATGATGGAGAAAGGGGGATATAGGGCAGAAAGGAATAGAGGGGAGAAAAAATGGGACAACTGTAATAGCATAAACAATAAAATGTATTTTAAAAAAGAAAAAGGCATGCTCGAGAAATTAAGCTTTCAACAAATGGTCCTGAATTTTAAAAAAAGAACATGGAACAAAATAGGAAGTACAGGACTTGATTTGCTGACAACCCTGAAAATTCAATGTGAGGCAGGAAAAAGAATTTTAACCTCCCTGGGTTTCAGCTTCTTCATCAAAAATTTTGGATTTGGCCCTGGCTGGTGTAGCTCAGTGGATTGAGTGTGGGCCTGTGAACCAAAGGATCATGGTTCGATTCCCAGTCAGGGCACATGCCTTGGTTGCAGGCCAGTTCCTGGCAGGGGGCACACGAGAGGCAACCATAGATTGATATTTCTCTCCCTCTCTCCCTCTCTCCTTCCCTTCCCCTCTAAAGATAAATAAATAAGATGTTTTAAAAAGAGACTTAAGGAAATTTGTATTGGCATTTCCTTATCTCTATGGTTCCTTGCTGCTGTAATATTCAGTGATTCTATCCTCAGTGACACAATGACACCACAAGGAGTAATAATAGAAGTTGAAAATAGCCTGGAGAGATGGTGTGTGAAGAGAAATTTTATTCCTGAGAATGAGGTGTTCTTCAAAAGCAACTATCCCAAGAATAGCTTTTGGGCATCATGTGCAGGCTTGAAATCAATTGCAGGATTTACTTCAGAAATATATCTATACTGATTATGCCTCAGAGATCAGAGCATGTTTTGGATAAAGTACCTAAGTTTTGGGGGAAGGGGAAGAAGAAAATGGAGTCCTTTGAAACTCTATCCCTCATAAGAGTTCAGACTACTTGATCCATGAACCAGAGAAGAACCATTTCTAGGCTTCATTCTTCAAAGGGAAGGGTCACAAAGGGTAAATAAGTAGTAAGACAAAGTACCACAAGCTTCTTCTGGAACTCCTGGTTGTCATCCTTGAAGGAGTTCTCCATGAAGATCTCAATGGCTTCCCTCTCACAGGCTGTGTGCATGTCCAGCAGCTCCTGGAGCGTGTCTGTGGGGAACTTCACTTGCTGGGCCATCTGCTCGCTGTAGTGGTCGGCTGCCTTCTGCACGGCCACTGAGTTCTCGATCTGGGCCAGAGTTGTCACCGCGTTCTCCAAACAAGGCACCGCTCCACTGTTGATGGCACCCACGTAAGTCACCACCAGAGTCTGCAGCCCTAATAAGCCAGGAAATTTAAGGGAAAAAAAATCAAGTTATCACTCAACAAACTGAAATATATGAAACTACATTTCTGAATCACACACATGCAACCGCTCTACCTCCTTCTACTATTATCACCTTCGTTGTCCTACTGACTCTTCATTTTCATGGTTCTTTCAGCTACAGAGCTAAAAAATATTTGATGTTCACCATCATTTGACTCACTAAAGGTTATCTGAAGAAACATAACTTCTTATTTAAAAATTAAAAGCATAAATATTTACATAGGTAGACAAATGAAGCTGGGTTAATCAGACATATTTACTCCTAATTCTGAAGTTTCCAATGGATTTTCAAGGATTTATGTGCTGATTATTATTCTTGGACTGCTCTAAATCCCGAAAATATCTTTGTATTTTTCTTGCAAATTGCACTTATTAAATAGAACTTACCTTGAGAAAATAGTATGTTCTTTTTTTTAAGATTTTATGTATTTATATTTAGACATAGGACAAGGGAGGGAGAAAAAGAGAGGGAGGGAAACATCAATGTGTGGTTGCCTTTTGTGTGCCCCCTACTGGGGACCTGGCCTGCAACCCAGGCATGTGCCTGACTGGGAATCAAACCAGCAAAACTTTGGTTCACAGTCTGGCACTCAGTTTACTGAGCCACACCAGCCAGGGAAATATGGTTTTTTTTTTCTAATATCTAATTAGAAATTGTTTTATCTGTAGAGGATTTTTTTCAGATTTGCATAAACCACAGAATTACTGATAAAGTTAGTAGATTTTGATAAGAATTTGTATACTCCTAAAATTGTGATTACTATAAAATACACACATTTCTTCATGGAGTATGAATATCTTTAGACCCAAAATTCTTTATAGACTCAAACAAAAATCTAGAAAACACATCATATAGTTTATTTAACATATACTGAACTCTTCAGTATGTGAAAAGGAGACTTACGATTCCCAGTAACTTTGGCTCCCTTTCTGAGGATCTTGGTCCTCGCCTGGCTGAAGATGTAAGAAGAGAAATTCTTTGTTTGTTCCTGGAATTTAGGATCCAGTTGGTTTTCTGGAACATTCTCAATATTGGCTAGCAGTTTGTTGTCATTTATTGGCCGGTAAAAGACAAAACACTTCCGTTTGGGAAAGAAATGCCTGATGCACTCTCTCGGAAGATTGGCTTTTTGGGCTTTCTGACTCCAGCCTAAGGACAAAAGGACCCAGAGATTACAGTAAGAACAATCTTGAACAAAGGACAGAAAGGTTTTTATGAAAATGATTTGTGTCTCTTTGTCATCTTCTGTGTTTATAATTCCTTTTGCATAGACACACAATGCTTCTTTAAACTTCAAACTTATCAATGATACCAACTGGGGAGAAACTTGGGGTTAGGTCTAACTTAGGTGTAAAAAAAAAAAGCCTATTGCTACCATCTCCAGACCTAAACAGGGTATAAGTTTACTGAATGAATGACTATTGGAATCAAAGGTCAAATGTAATTTTTTGTCTGCTTGATCCCATGTAGAAATTCAGCTGTGGAACCAAAAGGAAGAGAAACAAAAAAGGCATAAAGAAACAATATTGGGAATGACACCCTGATTATTTAAGGAAAACTATTTTGATGCTAAAAAATAATGTGTACAGACTGGCCAGGTATCTCAGTTGTTTGGAGCATTGTCCTGTACACCAAAAGATGTCAGGTTCGATTCCCAGTCAGAGCAAATACCTGGGTTTTGTATCCTTGGTTGGGGCACATACAGGGAGCAACAAATCCATGTTCCTCTCTCACATAGATCTTTCTCTCTCTCTCTTTCTCTCTTTTTCTTTTTCTCCTCCCCCCTCCATCCTCTCTCTCTAAAAAGTCAGTAAAGATATCCTCTGGGGAGGATAATAATAATAATGTATACAGTGTTAGCTCTTTTATAGCAGAAACCAAAAGAGTATCTGTGACTAAAATTTTGTTTTAAGATGTCACCACTAATCTATAAACTCTTTAAAATAAAAAAGTATATTTGATTTGACAATGTTGCTCTTCTGCCTAGCCAATTTCTCATTTAATGTTTTAAGAAAACCTAAACAGAAATATGAAGACAAGAAGGAATAAATCAGAATTGATATTTCTCTTAAGGTTTCATCAGACTACATTCACATAATGTAAGCCATTAAAATAACTTCCTGTTTTGAAATTTTATCGTGGGTAAATGTGGGAATTTATAAAAGCTATGATGTAAGTCTTTTATCCACCTTGAATTTATTTTTGTGTGTGGTGTAAGTTGGTGATTGAGTTTCATTTTTTCTACCATTTGTGACAGCATGGATGGAACTGGAGAGTATTTTGCTAAGTGAAATAAGCCAGGTAGTGAGGGACAAATGCCATATGATCTCACCTTTAACTGGAACCTAATCAACAAACAAACAAGCAAGCAAAATATAAGCAGAGACATTGGAATTAAGAAAAATCTGACAGTAACCAGAGGGAAGGTGGGAGGGGATAATGGGGGGAAGAGTTTTCAGGAACTACTGTAAAGGCACATGGACAAAACCAAGGTGGGGGTAGAAGCAAGGGAGGGAGGTGGGGATGGCTGAGGTAGGGGGGATGGTGGGAGTATATGCAGACAACTGTAATTGAACAACAATAAAATAATGTGAGAAACATAAAATAAAAACTAAAATTTTAAAAAAGCTATGATATGGAAAGTAAAATGAATGCTCTGATATCAGCCATACAACAAGTAGCATAGATTGAAATAATGCATGCTTCAGGTTTTTTACAATATAAAGTCATTTTTTGTAGATGATATAGCTATACAGTTAAATGGAAATTATATCCTTATTGCAGAAAAGTAATAATCTAATT
>PVKU01017577.1:0-11083 GCA_004027475.1 Anoura caudifer
ACTGGGCTGTCCTGCCCTGGGGAACACCTAAGGCTCCACCCCTCACTACGTAACAGCTGCAACTAGACAAAAAAAAAAAAAAAACCCAGAAATGAAAATGGCTCAAACCAGAGAACAAATCAAAGCCCCAGAGCCAATTTATCTAAGCGATGAAGAGATTGCCAACCTATCAGATGCACAACTCAAAACCCTGGTGATCAGGATGCTCACAGAATTGATTTTGCTCACAAATTAGATGAAAAAATGAAGGCTACAATAAGTGAAATGAAGAAAAATGCACAGGGAACCAATAGAGATGGGAGGAAAACTGGGACTCAAATCAATGGAGTGGACCAGAAGGAACAAAGAAACAACCAAACAAAAAACAAGGAAGAAACAAGAATTCAAAAAAATGAGGAGAGGCTTAGGAGCCTCCAGGACATCTTTAAACGTCCCAACATCTGAATTATAGGGGTACCAGAAGGGGAAGAAGAGCAACCAGTGGAAAACTTATTTGAACAAATAATAAAGGAGAACCTCCCCAATCTGGCAAAGGAAATAGACTTCCAGGAAGTCCAGGAAGCTCAGAGAGTCCCAAAGAAGTTGGACTCAAGGAGGAACACACCAAGGCACATTATAATTCCATTAGCCAAGATTAAAATGAAGGAGAGAATTCTAGAAGCAGCAAGGGATAAGGGGACAGTCACCTACAAAGGAGTTGCCATCAGACTGTCAGCTGATTTTTCAAAAGAGACCTTACAGGCAAGAAGGGGCTGGAAAGAGGTATTCCAAGTCATGAAAATCAAAGACCTACATCCAAGATTGCTCTATCCAGCAAAGCTGTCATTTAGAATGGAAGGGAAGATAAAGTGCTTCTCAGATAAGGTCAAGTTAAAGGAGTTCATCATCACCAAGCCCTTATTATATGAAATGCTAAAGGGACTTATCTAAGAAAAAGAAGATAAAAAATATGAACAGTAAAAAGACAGCAAACTCACAGGTATTAACAACCAGACCTAAAACAAAAGCCAACTAAGCAAATCACTACAACAGGAACAGAAACACAGAAATGGAGATCACATGGAGGGTTAGCAATAGGGGAGTGGGAAGAGGAGAGAGGGGGACAAGGTACATAGAACAAGTAGCACAGATGGTGGGTAGAAAGTAGACAGGGGGAGGGCAAGAATAGTGTGGGAAATGTAGAAGCTAAAGAATTTATGACACATGGACATGAACTAAAGGGAGGGAATGTGGGTGGGAGGGGGTGTGCAGGGTAGAGGGGAATGAAGGGGGAAAATGGGACAACTGTAATAGCATAATCAATAAAATATAATTTAAAAAACAAAAAAATAGCTATAAAGGCATTTGGGGGGTACAACTGGAGAAATTTAAATGTTAAGTTGATTCTAGATGGTTTTCTTAGTAGGGATAAAAACAATGTGGTTCTGTAGACAAATACCTGTATTAAGTGGTGTGTGCTAAACACTGAGAAGTGATGTGTGTGTGTGTGTATATACACACACCACTTATATATACATATATGTGTATATATACACACATGCATCAATAACTTAGGAGTTCATTTACCAATCTTTCAATTTCCTATAGGTATTTTTTTAATTTTAAAGATTTTACTTATTTATTTTTAGGGAGAGGGGGAGGGCGAGAAACATTAGTATGTGGTTGCCTCTCACTTGTCCCCAGCTGGGGACCTGGCCCGCAACCCAGGCATGTGCCCTGACTAGGAATTGAACCAGTGACCCTCTGGTTCACAGGCCAGCACTCAATCCACTGAGCCACACCAGCCAGGGCACAACTTCCCCATAGGTTTAAAGTAGTTTAAAAAAAAAAAGTTGAGGATATAAGAAAATTTTTAAATACAAAGAAAAACCCACTCACAAGGCCATATAATTTCCATCTATATTAGTTCTCTCTTGAGAATTTTCCAGAAAAAATCCACTCACCACTCAACCTTACATAATCAGGCTCACACCACACCCAACAATTAAAGCTGCATTTCTCAACCTTTGCCCACTGGATTTCAATGAGTTACCTGGAAAAGATCTCTTAGTCAAATGAGTTAGAAAAGTGATGAGTTATGTAGCGTTCCCCTTGCTACTGGACATCTCAGAAATCTTAATATATTTAACATACATTGCCCGCTGGGTCAGGGAGGACACCCACATAGTAGCCCAACTTCGTTACCCCTTTTGTGAGGGCAGGCCCTTTTTATCCCAGAGACTGTTCTAGGGCAAGTGTTTGGCAGGCATTTGGGCAAAATGCCAGCACAAACCATCCTCCCCTTCATTTTACAACCCTCTCTCTCTCTGATTAGCCAAAGAGCCCTGGGTTTCCATCTGGACCCTAAAGACTCTAATGACACCTTTGCAGCCAGATGAAATTCTGACTCCCAACCAGAGCAGTTTCCTGTTCACTGAAATACAAAATGTAAATTTTTTTGTTCAGGAAATTTTTAAATATATAGGCAGTTTAATGTGTCTCTATATGAGCTTTGCTCCCACTGCACTAAAGGGGTGTGTGTGTGTGTGTGTGTGTGTGTGTGTGTGTGTTTTACATTGTGAGTTTCTACAAGACCAGCTCTATGTCTCTTCCCATTCAGCATTCAGGATGGCACCTCACAAGACGGAATGCGTGCTGATACCAAAACAGCATGAAATGAGTGGCTAAGGACTTATGTCCCAGGGTGCCCCTGCAGCACTGTTTTACAGGCATCCCCCTGTCTCTCTTCCACCCCAAGAGGTGTGCGTTAGGATTACAGATGAGGTTTCTGAGGGTCAGAGAGCCTCCCAGGTTTGTCCAGAGTCATGCAGTGGACAAGGAGTGTGCCTGGGACCTGAGTCCCTGGAGCCTGACACCAGAGTACCTGCTTTCACACCTGCCTCCTGCAACCTGAGCTTTAATCCTTTCCTGCAGTTCCTGCTTGGCAGCACACAGGGTCAGGACTTGCAGGATTTCCGGTAAACACAGACTCAAACCTCCCCTGACGCTGCTGCCCTGCGCTTCATGTGTGGTGCAAGGAGCCTGGCAAGTGGCAAGTGTAGACTCCGAAAGTAAATCATCCAGTCACCCTCTGACTGAGCCAAGCTGGCTGAGCCCTGTGGCACATCTTAGATGACAGTTGTGAACACAGAGGCTCAGTGAGCCACCACACAGAGCAACCTGTCAGGGGCACATCCTGCGGTTATCCAAACCTCAAGGGCTTCCTGCAGCTCTCATTTAACGTGGCAGAAAATCCTGGTGACTCCCACCTGCTCCCCTCCCTGCAAAACACAGAAGCACTTACAGGTAAGGGCATATGAGAGTTCACTCCACTACGGCAAATTAAGGCTACAATAGTCCCCCCTTATTCTGAGGGAACATGTTCCAAGACCCTCAACAAATGCCTGAAACCACAAACAGTACCCAACTCTATAAATGCTATGCATTTTCCTATACATACATACCTATGTTAATGTTTCATTTATGAATTAGGCACAGCAAGAGATTAACAACAGCTAATAACAAAAGAGAATAATTACAGCACTATGCTATTTTTAAAAAGTTATCTGAATGTTATCTCTCTTATTATACCATCCTTACCCTTCTTCTCTTTGTAATGTTGTAAGATGATAAAATACATGATAAGATGAAGTGAGGTGAATAAGATATTATTAAGTAAAAATAAGAATTACTTGAACACCAGCTCTGTGATACCGTGACAGTCAATCTGATAACCAAGACAGCTACTGGGTGACAGATGGGTGGGTGGCATACACAGCAGGGATCTGCCGGGCAAACAATGATTTGCGTCCTGGGTGGATGGAGCAGGACTCGTGAGATTTCATGACACTACTCAGACTGTAAGGCAATTTAAAACCTGTGAATTGTTTATTTCTGGAATTTTGCATTTAATAATTTTGGACTGAGGTGGAACACGGGTAACTGAAACAGCAGAAAGTAAAACCATGGAAAAGGGGGACATAACACAGAAGCTCTCAGCTGGGAAGCTGCTTGTGTTCATGATCATCCAAAAGGAAAAATAAGCCACCCAGTGGACTAGCAGATGCGGACCTGCCACGTATTGCTCACATCACAGGGCAGTGCACCGACAGGGGCGTGTCGCTGTGAGAGAGACGGCAGCCCCGTGTCTGAGACTTGTTTTAAGGGGTCCCAGGCAAGGGAGGCACTTGCCCTACATGAGACTCTAATCTATATTACCTCAGTGTAAAGAATAGGCCAAGAGGGAGTCACAGAACAGGGAACCACTCTCAAAAGGGGATAAGGAGGAAGTTACAACCCATTTCCAAAACAACACGCATTCCTTTGGGCCAGGGCCTCCCCATCAGCCCTCAGTCATGGGACAGAGAAGGGCCATGTCCATTGACCCCACAGAGAAGTACAGTAAAAACTGAGCTTAAACTAAAGAGATGAGAACTCATTCTGAGCAGACATCAGATCTGGTATGGAATTTTCAATGGTCAAGGGGAGAAGAGCCTCATACTATTTCCTCAGTTGATCAGGGGTAAGGGAGACCTCATACTGCAACAGAGTGCTGAGTTAGAGGCTCCCCCAAATGGAGAAAACCCCCACAGCCATCACTTGGGGGATGAGGGAAGCAGAGCAGGGCCATTGAGAGCTGTTTTGCATATCTGAAGGACTTGGCCAGTGTTTAACAATGTTAAGAGCTGTGCCTGCCTGGAGCCAGGGAGATGGGGGAGACTCTAGGTGATGTGATGTAGCCAGAGGCACTTCCTGCACCTGCTACAGTCACTTAGAGGCTTGGACTCAGCATTATGGGGACACACTTGCCCTGACTAACAATGGCAGCCGAGAAAGGCAGAAGAAACCGGACTACCGGCAGGTGTAACCTAGTGTGGGAGGAGTCAGAAATGGGGTTATGGAAGAAGATTCGGGCTGGGATTTAAACTCAGGCAGGCAGCCATGCTGGGAGCTCTTTACCTTGTGGTTTGGGAGCAGAGAGGGGGCTCTCTTGACCACTTGGCTCGGAAAGCAGGAAAGCAAGATGCAGCAGCCATATGGAGCTCTCTCTCTCTCTCGGCCATGAGGTTTGAAAAAACGCAGGACTCCCACAAGCCCGCCATGAGGAAGTGTGCATGGTTTTTGGATTAAAAGTGGGAGCCTAGCTGAGCTATGTACTTCTATTTTCTTTTCCTGAGATACGGTACGCCTGCCTGGCATTGTTTGGAAACGGGAGGCAGGACTGTGTGTGTGTGTGAGTGTTTTAAAGGGACTTTGGGATTTAAGGCAACATGCTGCCCTTATTCTGAGCCTGTATAACTTTTGAATAAATAGGTCCTTTCCTTTCTACCAAACTCAGGCATTGAGAGGCACAGTCCATATCGACAGGTGGGCGAAAAGAACCATGGAGTAATAGACCCATGGGGGGGGGGGCGGTCTGTAACAGTATCTGGCACCCAATGCATGGCTGAGAACTGCCTGTGGCAGGGTGGCCCCCTTAGGTGTGGGAGAGTAAAACTGGAATTTCCTAGTCCGAGAATTTCTCTGCACCCCTTGTGAGGGCGTGGACCACCTAAACATGTCTAGAAGGTAAAAAGGAAATGGCTCTGGGAAGGGGTTGGAGAAGTGAGACGGTTTGGCTGAAAATTTGTTTCTGAGCACTGTTTTAGAATAATGGAATTGTGGGTAATCATGTGGTTAATATGCCGTTTCCAGGTTGCTCTGGTCTGCTTGCTGACAATACCATTCTTTGCAACACTTACACCCGCGCCAGAGTCCCAGGCTCTGGGGTGGAAGGTAGTCATGGGCAAATTAGTGGAGCTGAAATGGGGTGCAAAGCAAGAGGATATGGGAATAGAGCACATCCCCCCACAGCCCCTGGATGCCGGAAGGGAGATTGGAGGAGTATTTAAGATACTTTGCATAACTATGGCAAGTCTTTCCAGAAGGGAAGCTCTGCTGCCATCCAGGTAAGAGGTCTATGTGACCTTCAGAACATAAAGTGCTGAGTGTGAGGTCATGTAGGAAGCTCCAGGTCAGGATTTAAAACAAGGGTGGTCTGAAAAAGACAGATTCCGCCATGCTGCCTGTCGTGAGGGAGGGGCTACGTGTGCTGCTCTGAGGATTCGGCCACGTGGCCTGGCCCAGCCATGAGGGTAGCAGCACGTAGTTTAAAAGGATGTAGAAGGGCACCCCTGCCTCCGCCGTCCATCCATCATGATGTCTGCTGTGGAAGGAGGTGCTGCGCAGTTTTGGATTAAGAGCTGGGGTAGGAAAGCGGAGACCCACTGGGAATTGTGAGGACCTGCCTAACCAGGCACGGATTAGTGGGAGATGATGGAAATGCTGAACTGTGACCGGGAATGCTGAGCTGCGGACTTCTGCTTTTCTGAAAGACGCTAACTCTGACTGGCATATTCTGAATCTGGCCTGGTTTGGCAAAGGGAGTCAGGACTATGTGTTTGGGTGTTTTAAAGGAGTGAGACTTAATGGCAGGATTCTGCCACTATTCTAAATCTATATAACCTTTAAATGAACAGTCCCTTTCCTGTTCCACAAACTCTTGCTCTGGGAGTCACACTTCTTGACGGAGGGCAGTTGAACCCCACAGCTCTTCCAGAACAGCACAGGCGGGGTTCTTTAACAGAGCCCCATAGTTGCCACCTGCCCAGAATTCATAGTCAGTCCAGGAATCTTGCCCAGGATCTGAATCAACCTGTGATTTTTTTTATTTTTATTAATTGATTTTAGAGAGAGAAGAAGGGAAAAAGGAAGCGAGAGAAAGAGAGAAACATCAATTTGTTGTTCCACTTATTTATGCATTCATTGGTTGTTTCTTGTGTCATGAGTGTATGCTCATGATACAGTCTTTCCTATAAGACAGCTGACCAACTGCTCGACTAGCTGCCTGCTGAGCAGTCCCGCACCCAGGGATAGACAAGAGTCACAGTAACTATACTATTCACTTGGCTTTTATTGCATGCAGGTTCACTCAAAGGGGAACATCAATTAGTATCCTACTCAGACTCTAACAATCTAAGAGAAATATATACACAGCAGACATACACAGCGATCAATGGGGGATAACAAACCCGAGCCCCAGAGTCTCAGCCTGCAGGTCCTGGAGACAGCACGGTGGGCAAGGGAGTCATCAGCGTCTTACAAGGAAGAATCTCCAGAGCCAGGTAGGCAGCAGGGAAGATGAAGTCCTCAGTCCAGCAGGGCAGAGCCTCTGGTGGCTGATGCCAAGGGAGACCAGTGTGGCATGGAGCAGCACTCTGGTGTGTGGAGCTCAGCTGTCTCAGCGGTGGTCTGGATCCTGCCTCAGTTGTACTTTTAAAGTGGTGCGCTCCACCTCCTGGGTCTCTTGATAAGTGTCTTGAGATTTCCAGCCAAGATGGAGGTGTAGGTAGACATACTGTGCCTCCTCACACAACCAAAATTAAGGACAACAAAAATTTAGAAACCAGATCGGACAGAAATTTGAATTGTAAGGAAGTCCAACAACCATTCATCCAGACCAGTAAGAGGGCAGAGTCAGCAACTGGCAGAGAGGGGTTGTGGCAGGAAAAAGCAGTGGTTGGCAGTCCTGGGCGTGCAGGTGGCGGCTAGCAGACCCCGGGCACAGAAGCTGGCTAGCTGACTGCAGACACACATTTGCACGCAGATAAACCAGGCAAAAATGAACAGTGAGACAGACTGCGCATCCCAGGGCCCCAGCACTGGGAAATAAAGCCTAAAAGCACCGATTGAAAACACTTGTGGGGGTTGAGGTGCCGGAAGAGACTCCCAGCCTTACAGAGGAGTTCGTTGAAGAGACCCACAGGGTTCTAGAATGTACACAAGCCCACCCACCTGGGAACCAGCACTGGAAGGGCCCAATTTGCTTGTGGGAAGCCATGGAAGGGACTGAAATATGAGAGAAAGTGGAGCAAGCACCATTGTTCCTTCTCAGGCCCCGCCCCCACATACAGAATCACAACCCAGCGACTGGGTTGCCCCACCCTGGTGAACACCTAAGGCTCTGCCCCTCATATGTAACAGGTGCTACCAGACCAAAAAAAAAAAAAAAAATGGGGCCAAGATGGAGGTGTAGCTAGACACGCTGTGCCTCCTCTCACAACCAAGATTAATGACAACAAAAATAAAGAACCAAAAAAAAAGAAAACCCAACCAGGACAGAGAGAAAATTGAAATGTGCAGGAGTCCGACAACAATGATTCACCTAGACTGGTAAGAGGGGCGGAGTCAGCAGCTGGCGCAGTCGGATCTCCGAAGGATAAGTTGTGGTGGTCCTGGGTGTACAGTCACCCCAGGTGCAGAGGCGGCAGCATTGCCCAACGCAGGGAGGCCAGGCAGGGTGCACAAGGTGATGGACCACGGAAACACATTTGCACACAGATAAACCAGGCAAAAACAGGCAGCAAGATAGATTGTGCGATGCGGGGCCCCAGCACCAGGAAGTGAAGCCTAAAAGCACCTACTGAAAATACTTGTAGGGGCTGAGGTGCTGGAAGGGAGTCCCAACCTCACAGGAGAGTTCGTTGGGGAGACCCCTAGAGCATGTCCAGGCCCACCCACATGGAAATCAGCACCAGAAGGGACCAATTTGATAGGGGAAAGAGGCTGAAGGAACTGGCATCTGTGAGACAGCGCAGAGCAAGTGCCATTTTTCCCTCTCGGACCCCACCCCCACATCCAACATCACAACACAGTGACTGGGCTACCCCACCCTGGTGAACACCTAAGTCTCTGCCCCTCACTATGTAACAGCCGAGACCAGGCAAAAAAAAAAAAAAAAAAAAAAACAAGGATGGCTCAAAAGGGAGAACAGACCGGGACCCCGGAACTAATTCATCTGAGCAACCAGGAGGTGGTCAACCTATCAGATGCACAACTTATAGCACTGGTAGCCAACCTATCAGAAGCACAGTTCAAAGCTCTGGTGATTAGGAAGCTCACAGAACTGGTTGATTTTGGTCGAAAATTAGATGAAAAAATGGAGGCTACAATAAGTGAAATGAAGAAACATGCACAGGGAACCAATAGTGATGGGAGGAAAACTGGGACTCAAATCAATGGAGTGGACCAGAAGGAACAAAGAAACAACCAAACAGAAAACAAGGAAGAAACAAGAATTCAAAAAAATGAGGAGAGGCTTAGGAACCTCCATGACATCTTGAAACATTCCAACATCTGAATTATAGGGGTACCAGAAGGGGAAGACGAAGAGCAACAAGTGGAAAACTTATTTGAACAAATAGTAAAGGAGAACCTCCCCAATCTGGCAAAGGAAATAGACTTCCAGGAAGTCCAGGAAGCTCAGAGAGTCCCAAAGAAGTTGGACCCAAGGAGGAACACACCAAGGCACATCAGAGTTACATTAGCCAAGATTAAAATGAAGGAGAGAATTCTAGAAGCAGCAAGGGACAAGGGGATAGTCACCTACAAAGGAGTTCCCATCAGACTGTCAGCTGATTTCTCAAAAGAGACCTTGCAGGCAAGAAGGGGCTGGAAAGAAGTATTCCAAGTCTTGAAAGTCAAGGACCTACATCCAAGATTGCTCTATCCAAGCAAAGCTGTCATTTAGAATGGAAGGGAAGATAAAGTGCTTCTCAGATAAGGTCAAGTTAAAGGAGTTCATCATCAACAAGCCCTTATTATATGAAATGCTAAAGGGACTTATCTAAGAAAAAAAAAGATAAAAAATAGGACAGTAAAAAGACAGCAAACTCACAGATACTAACAACCACACCTAAAACAAAAGCAAACTAAGCAAACAGCTAGACCAGGAGCAGGAACACAGAAATGGAGATCACATGGAGGGTTTGCAACAGGGGAGTGGGAGGAGGAGAGATGGAGAAAAGGTACAGAGAATAAGTAGCATAGAAGGTGGGTAGAAAATAGGGGGAGAGCAAGAATAGTGTGGGAACTGTAGAAGCTAAAGAACTTATGAAATATGGCCATGAACTAAAGGGGGGAATGTGGGTGGGAGGGGTGTGAAGGGTGGAGGGGAATGATGGGGGAGAAATGGGACAACTGTAATAGCATAATCAATAAAATATAATTCTAAAAAAAATTTTTTTAAATGGCTCAAATGGAAGAACAGATAAGTGTCTTGGCACCCATGCTGGCCAGTGGGAATTTCCCCAGGAGCCTATCTACGGGTGGTTCCACTCTGCAAACATGGCTCTTCTGATCATATGTGCAGATATCTTAGGTGTGCCTCTCTGCCAGATGTATCTGCTCTGACTTAGGTAGTTTCCCTCTTTAGCTTCTTTTTTTAATATATTTTATTGATTATGTTATTACAGTTGTCCCATTCCCCCCCATCCCCCTCCACCATGGACACCCCCTGCCACACACATCCCCCTCCTTTAGTTCATGTCCATATGTCATAAGTTCTTTAGCTTCTACATTTCCCACACTATTCTTGCCCTCCCCCTGTCTATTTTCTACCCACCATCTGTGCTACTTGTTCTCTGTACCTTGTCTCCTCTTTCCTTCTCCCACTCCCCTATTGCTAACCTTCCATGTGATCTCCATTTCTGTGTTCCTGCTCCTGGTCTAGCTGTTTGCTTAGTTTGCTTTTGTTTTAGGTGTGGTTGTTAATATCTGTGAGTTTGCTGTCTTTTTACTGTCCTATTTTTTATCTTCTTTTTCTTAGATAAATCCCTTTAACATTTCATATAATAAGGGCTTGGTGATGATGAACTCCTTTAACTTGACCTTATCTGAGAAGCACTTTACCTGTCCTTCCATTCTAAATGAAAGCTTTGCTAGATAGAGCAATCTTGGATGTAGGTCCTTGACTTTCATGTCTTGGAATACTTCTTTCAGCCCCTTCTTGCCTCCAAGGTCTCTTTTGAGAAATCAGCTGACAGTCTGATGGGATCTCCTTTGTAAGTGACTGTCCCCTTATCTCTAGCTGCTTCTAGAATTCTCTCCTTCATTTTAATCTTGGCTAATGTAATTATGATGTGCCTTGGTGTGTTCCTCCTTGGGTCCAACTTCTTTGGGACTCTCTGAGCTTCCTGGACTTCCTGGAAGTCTATTTCCTTTGCCAGATTGGGGAAGTTCTCCTTTATTATTTGTTCAAATAAGTTTTCCACTTGTTGCTCTTCCT
>PVKU01017578.1:0-11070 GCA_004027475.1 Anoura caudifer
GTCAGTTCAGGCTTTCTGCTTCTTCTTCATTGAGTTTTGGGAGATTCTATTTTTCTACAAACTTGTCCATTTCACCTAGGTTTTCAAATTTCTTGGCATACAGTTCTTCATAGTAATTTCTTACAATCCTTTGTATTTCTGTGGTGTCAGTTTTAACCTCTCCTCTTTCATTTCTGATTGTGTTTATTTGGGTCCTCTCTCTTGTTTTCTTGATGAGCCTGCTTAATGGCTTGTCAATTTTCTTTATCTTTTTAAAGAACCAGCTCCTAGATTCATTGACCCTTAGAATTGTGCTTTTAGTCTCTATGTCATTTAATTCTGCTCTGATCTTGGTTATTTCCTTCCTTCTACTTGCTCTTGGCTGTCTTTGTTGTTGATCCTCGAGTTCTTGTAGGCGTAGAGTTAAGTTGTTTGTTTGAGACGTTTCTATCTTTTTTAGGTAGGCCTGTATTACTATGCACTTTCCTCTGAGGACTGCCTTTGTTGTGTCCCATAAGTTTTGGGTTATTGTGAGTTCATTTTTGTTTGTTTCCAGAAACTTTTTTATTTCCTCCCTAATTTCATTCTTCACCCACTCATTGTTTAATAGCATGCTATTCAATCTCCATGATTTTGAGGACTTTGATTTTTTCCCCTTGGGGTTGGCTTCTAGTTTCAGTCCCTTGTGGTCTGAGAAAATGCTTGGTATGATTTCAATTTTCTTGAATTTGATGAAGTTAGTTTTATGACCTATTATGTGGTCTGTCTTTGAAAATGTTCCATGTGCATTTGAAAAGAATGTGCATTTAGTTTCTTTGGGATGAAGGGCTCTATATATATCAGTTCAGTCCATTTCATTTAGAGTGTTGTTCAATGCCACAATATCTTTGTTGATATTTTGTTTAGAAGATCTGTCCATTTTTGACAGTGGGGTGTTAAAATCCCCTACTATAATTATGTTGCTGTCAATATCTTTCTTGAAGTCCTCTAAGATTTTTTTCATGTATTTAGGTGCTCCTATGTTGGATGCATATATATTCACAATGTTTATGTCTTCCTGGTGGATTCTTCCCTTGAGTATTATGAAGTGACCTTCTGGATCTCTCTGTATGGCTCTTCTTTTGAAGTCTATTTTGTTTGATATGAGTATTGCTACCCCGCCTTTTTTTTTCCTGTCCATTTGCTTGGAATATTTGTTTCCAGCCCTTCACTTTGAGTCTGTATAGGTCTTTTGTCCTAAGGTGGGTCTCTTGTAGGCAGCATATGTGTGGGTCATGCTTTCTTATCCATTCAGCTATTCTATACCTTTTGATTGGAACATTTAATCCATTTACGTTTAACGTTATTATTGATAGGTACGTATTCATTGCCATTTTTGTACCTGAGTTCCTCTCCCTCTCTTTCTCCTTTCCTTCCCTTCCTTAAAGCCAGCCCTTTAGTATCTCTTGCAGAGCTGGTTTGGTAGAGGTGTATTCTTTTGGACTTCTTTTGTCTGGGAAGCTCCCTATTTGGCCTTCTATCTTGATTGAAAGCCTTGCTGGCTAAAGTAGTCTTGGTTGCAGGCCTTTGGTTCTCATTACTTGGAATATTTCTTGCCATTCTCTTCTGGCTTGGAGTGTTTCCATTGAGAAGTCGGATGCTAACCTAATTGGGGCTCCCTTGTATGTTACTTCCTTTTTCTCCCTTGCTGCCTTTAAGATTCTCTCTTTGTCTTGGAATTTTGCCATTTTAATTATGATGTGTCTTGAAGTGGGCCTCTTTGGGTTCCTCTTGATTGGGACTCTCTGTGATTCCTGGATTTGTGTGACTTTTTCTCTCATCAAATTGGGGAAGTTTTCCATCATTACTTTTTCAAATAGGTTTTCTATCCCTTGCTTTTCTTCTTCTCCCTCTGGTATCCCTATTATATGGATATTATTATGTTTCATATTGTCTTGTTTTTCTCTTAATCCCTCTTCATTTTTTCTGAGCCTCTTTTCCTTTTCTTGTTCTTTCTGGATGTTTTTTTCTACTTGGTCCTCCAACTTGCTGATCCGATCTTCTGCTTCATCAATTCTGCTTTTCATTCCTTCCACTGTGTTCTTCAGTTCAGAAATTGTATTTTTCATTTCCTCTTGGCCCTTGTTGATAGTTTCTATTTCCTTTTTCATGTTGATATTGTTTGCAGTGAGTTCCTTCTAGCTTCCCTGTAGTTTCTGGTAGCTCATTGAGAGCTCTTGGAGCTTCCTGACAACCATTGCTTTGAACTGAAAATCTGATAGTTGAGTTGCCTCCACTTCATTTAGCATTCTTTCTGGGGCTTCCTCCTTTTCTTTCATTTGGGGATTGTTTCTTTGTCTTCCCATTGTTTTTGAGGCTCTTCTTGTTAGGCTCAGTTTCTTAAACTGATTTGTTCTGGTTCCCTGGGTTTATGGTGTGAACTTCTGTGGTAGAATACCTGTGAGAGTCAGTGGTGCTGTCTCCTTCAGGCATCCTGGTGTTCACGGCTTCCAGTGTCTCAGCTGTTGAAATGCCCCCTCTTTGGGGCCAACTCTGGTCTTTCCACAGTTCCAGGGGTTTTTTTGTTTTGTTTTGTTTTGTTTTTGTCTCACTTGTAGGTGTTTAAAAAGATAAAAGAGGAAGAGAACACAGAAAAGAAGAAAAAAAAGAAAAGAGAATAAAGAAAAGTAGAAAGAAAAAGAAAAGAAAAAAGAGAAAAAGGAAGAAGAGATAAGATTGGAAAGAAAGGAAGAAGAATAAAACAAGAAAGAAGTAACCAGAAGCAAAAGGAGTTGAGGGGTAAAAAAGATAAAAATAATGAAAAATTAATTTTAAAAAAACCACCCCAAAACAACAACTCTTGCTGTTATCAATCTTGCCAAGACAGTTTTTCTGGCCTTGCTAACTGCAGTGGCCAAGGGGTGACCGTATTGTTTTTCTCCCTGTTCAGCACTCAGTTATCTTTGGGCTACTATCCTCAGAGCTAGCCCGGGGCCTCTCCACACAGGGCCTCAGGCTTACCTTCTGAGGTGGCATGCACCTAACACCATGGAGCGCAAGCACTAATGATCTTTCAGCCTTCCATGCACGGGCGCTGACTGTCCTGCGAGCAGGAAGCGACACCCATGCGGATCGCACATAGGTGCCTAAGATCTCCCCACAGTCCCCACAGCTCCCCGATGGCTCACGAGTACCAAGAGACTGTAGCGCAGGTCCATGATGGTGCACGGGCACTGAGCCTCTGCAACAGAGGTCCTCCGGTGGCACGCTGGCACTGATGGATCCCCGCGCAGCTGTTCCCAATGGCGCATGGGTGTAAACAGTTGCGCAAGCTACAAGGCACAGTCCTCCCAGGGCTATGAGATCTTAACTCCTGTCTGTGAGATTTCAAGCAACCAGGTTTTCCCAGTGCTGCCGAAACCTTCTTTGGCTGATCAGGGAGTGGTTGATCCGGCTCCCTCCCTCCCTAGAGTCTTATGGCCAGCCCTGGCCCAGGATCTCAGCCCCCGCCCTGGTCTCCATGCGCTGGAGTACTCTCCTTACCATCTGGTTTTTCAATGTCCACTTTTGATTTCCTGTTTTCAAATATGCTGTGTTTCTGATGTCTGTTTGCTGTGCTCCACTGTAAATCGACCAGGTTTTTCTCTTGTGTGAAGGGGGAGGAGGAATATGCTTCCTCTTACCACGCTACCATCTTCCTTCTCCCCTAAAATTTATTTTTAATTGTGCTAAAGTAGTACAAAATTGATCACTTTAACCATTTTAACTATATAATTATTTCAGTGGGGTTAAGTCCCTTCCCCTCCACTGATCTCCAGAACTCTTCTCATTTCACAAAACTGAAACTCTGAACTCATTAAACAGGAACTTCTCATCCTCCACCCCTCCCCCAGCCCCTGGCAACCACCACCTTCAGCCCCATGCCCAGCCCCAGCTTGTGAATTTGTGTTCTTCAGTACAAGTGATAGCGGCAGCAGAATAAAGTAAAACTAAAAATTTTCCTATCTCACTCCTAAGGCTTGCAGTTTTATTAAGGCCTAGTTTCTTGTGCTGCTCCAAATGAAATGTGCATCTGGACTTGTTCTTTAAAAGACTTATATAGCTCATCCCCACTGGGCTGGGAATGAACTTCGTTTGGTCCCTGTGCTGGGCGAAATACAGAGAGAGAGAGAGAGAGAGAGAGAGAGAGAGAGAGAGAGAGAGAGACAAGAATCTCATGATGAAAATAAGACACACTGCCTGATTCCATACTTCCCACCACCTTAAACATCACAAAACTACTTACCAAGTCAGCAGTATGGGACGTTTTCTTTTCTTTGGGAAAGGAACTGAATCCAGACCAAATGAAGAACCTCATTCTTCTTTTCTCATCTCAATTTCTCAACTAATAAATGGTGGCTGCAAAGCCAACATTTCTTTTTAAATCACATGCTCCTTGTATAGGCAGACCTGACATACTAGAAGAGTTGGAATGGTTTTAATGTTATGAGAACTCTGGTCTCAAACCGCACAATAAAAGATAATTCTTTAGTTTAGGGGGAAGCTTCCCTACTCATAATTGTGTCATTATTTAATAGGGTAATAAATGTCACTTTGATTCTGAGGTTTCTAATTGAAGCAGTGGATTTGTGTAAAAACTGCTTTTTATACCTTGGGAGTCTTTGGCACAGTTGTGTCCAAACACAAGAGAATTTTGTTCCCTTCATTTGGGTATGGATGTTGTGTTTTGTGCACTGCAGTCTTCCACAGCTTCATTCACTAGGCATAATTATTTCCAGACAAGATGTTGGCTGAGATGATGGCCTCAGTGCTAATGTAACTTTTGAGTTTTGCAAACAACAAACTCCGAGCTTTCCTCTCCCTGGGCCTTCTGTGCATCCTGGTAACATGGCAGAGAGAAATCCTAACTACACAAGACGTCATACTTTTAAACTATGATAAAGTATTTCCAGAATAAACACCTTGATCAAGTTCCAAACCCACATATGTAAAAGCTATAATTTTCTATGTGGATGGAAACTCTCTTCTACAAACAGACTAGGAGATTATGTGAATTGCTTCTGCTTTTGAAATGTTCCTGTGTCCGGAGGCAATGGGAGAACATTCAGTGACCCACCGGTGGTGAGCCCTGCAGGTGAGGGTCCAGTACAGTGAAGCATGGGCAGCTTTGGGTCTGGACACACTGAAGAGCTTTGGCAACGCATTTCCACATCCCCAGTCTTCTGCAGACAGGAGAAGAGGTCCGTGGACGGCTGGCACCCTGCATGGGAATGCTGGATGGAAACATGTCTTTGTTCAGTACTGAGGAACTTGTATTCGCATAGGTTTTTCTCAGATATTTTATTTTAAATAGCAAAACAAACAAATTCTTGTTTTTGTTTTGTTTTTCAAAGAACAGGAGTTGTTTATACTGTCATGACAATATTTTAATGTATTTTTAAGGTGAAAGAAAATCCATACACTTAGAGATTATAACTATCAGTTCCTAAAGACTCCTTTGCAGCTATTTCCATCTCCAGAGAGAAAGAAACTTCAGTTTCATGATGTCACTGCATTAGCCAGAGCTTCCTGAGGGGCACCTACTCAGATACCCACATGTTCTGTTTGTACAGTTTCCTCTTGTGTATCCCAAAGGCAGATAAGGAGGATGAGCCATGGCAACCTCAGCAAGCTATGCCTGGCCCACAACTCTCTCCCACACACATGAGGAGTCCGTTTTGCAGTTCTGACCCTGCCTGGCCTCCCTCTAGGAGCTCCCGCTTGGTTCCCTGCACCCTGCTTGAAAACCTGTCCAAGCCTCATGGTTGTGTGCAGACACGCCCAAGCACCCTACTCTACCACCATCGTTTCCTCTCACTGGTTCTTCTCCAAGTTACCCAGCTTCAACCTTGCTCCTCTCAAGTGCCAAGGAGCTGGGTCTCGGAGAAGCTCACCCTTACCCACCTGGGACTGGCTGCTCTGTTCACACTGCATTTCAGAATCCTGTGCTGTCTGCATCAGGGACCCGAGCTGTAGCGGATGGATTTGTCTCAGGTCTGGAGCCTTTACTTAGTTGTTGCACAGGCCTTTTCCCCCAACATCCACAGTCTCCAGGTCTCCCCGCTGCTCTCTCAAGGTCTTTCAAGTATGCTATCTTCTTTCTCCCACACGAGCCTGGGTCTCACCACTGACCTAACTTCAAAGCTGTGATGAGGGTTAGACAAAGCCTTGGAGAGACAGGAAATGTAATCCAGCATCACTTAAATAATTGTAAGTTAGGGCTGCAGCAAATTTGTAAAATATGAAAAGAATTTGGAATAGAATTAAGCCCGGAACAGCATCATGAAGTCCTGTCACGTGGTATGGAGACCAGGCTGGAAGAAGTGCGTATCCCACAACCGAATGTGGGGACCAGGACTATGAGCCAATATATTTGCAGGACGTTGACATAGCAAGTATACAACCAGGCCCAGCTTGGCAGTCCGAGAAAATCATGCTGGACGTCTGCTCCTCTAGCTCACACTTCCTGCCTGCAGGGCAGGCAATAACCCTGCACATGGTGGGACTCAGCCAGCTGGTCAGGGGCCCCCAGAAATTCATGTGGGAACTCAATCCCAAACTCATTTGTAATGATGTAATTGTTTCCTTAGTAGGCACAATTGGCTTTTAATTCTGAAAAGATACAGATTCAAGTGTAAAAATGACAAGGGTAAGTCAAACCTGTTTCTGATACATTGAGGTTAAAAATAATTTGTGTATATTTGGCATTTTTCTTGTTTGTTATGTTTAAGAGGATTTTGTGTGCTGATGTGTCAGGTCAAATTTGTAATTCTAACTTAAAATGTGATGTTAAATAACTGACTTAAATAATGATTTTATGTTGACTTTTTAAGAGGTTGTAAAATTCATCCTATGTCCAGATTTCATTATCTTTCCAGAAGAAAGAGTTTAGGAAGTTATGTTTGTTAATCAGACAATTAAGGAAGTCAAATGATTGCATTTATAAATGCTGTCTAAATATTATTTAGTTAAGGGGACTAAAGATTAATCAAAGGCCCATATAAAAAGTATTAAATATTACAGATTAATTGTTAAAAATAAGATTGGCAGGTTGAATGGCACAGACAAATGGCATGAGAAGACACTGCCATTGTGTTAACTAAATATTTGGCAATTTTTATTATGTAGAAGAGCATTTTTTATGAGGCGCTTTGACAAGGATCACATTTTCTTTCATTAAAAAGATTATTTTGGCCCTAGCCAGTTGGTTGGAGTGTTTGCCCAATATGCCAAGTCTGCAGGTTCGGTGCCCAGTTAGGACAGATACCAGAATCAACCAGTGAATACGTAAATAAGCGGAGCAACCAATCAACATTTCTTTTTTTCTCTTCCCCTCCCTCTCTCTAAAATCAATCGATAAAAATTTTTTAAAAAGATAGTTTCAGTCACTAATGATGAGCCCATGCTCACAACAGCAGCATAGCAGTAGTTTAGGTTCAAGGGATCTCACTGGTTAGCCTGTGAACTTGGGCCCTTAGCTCACCTCTCCAAGCCTCAGTTTTCCATCAGTAAGACAGTGTAACAACAATTTCGTCGTGCAGCCAGCTTCAAGGATGGAATGAAATGGTGTAGGGTAAAGAAGCCCCCTGCCAAGCATCGACCTATGGCAGGCACCTAATAACAGTGTTTGTTACTGTTATCTTGTTACAGGAGAAAGAACTCACACGCGGTGGAGATGGCAGAACACGAGCCTTTATTCACGTGCGTGGGCCCAGAGAAGGAAGTCTCCAAATTCTGAGCCCTGAACCTTGGCTGAGTAAGGCTTTTATAGCTCTCTGGATGCCCTAACCTACGTGGCAGAAGCAGGAGGTGCAGAAGCAGGAGGTACAGAAGCTGATGCGGAAATAACTCTAGTGTTGAGGTGTCCTTATTTGGTCTCAGCAGAAACTGGGTGTACAGAAGCCAAAGCGGAAGTTAGCTGCTACAGTCTCATTTGACGGCCAACCGTAATAAGAATAAATGTAATATTCTTTTCTTATGTCCCTGTTTTCTTAGATTTTATTTGAAATTCCTGTTGTAAGACAAAATTCCAGAGTGACCCTGTTAAAATGAAATTAATGTGTCCCCTGTCAGGTCCAAACCCTGGATATAAAAGGAAGAGCCTCGGCGGGGCTCCGGGGGCCCGCTCCCGCAGGCTGCCTCCATTGCCTGCCAGACCCCATAGCCCACCACTGCCACAGTCCCCGTGGGAGCTGCTCCTGGGGCAGCTCAGGCCCCTTCCCTAGCAGGCCTTTGGGTCTGTCGTTCAGTCTGCCTAGAAGCTTTTCTTTTCGTGTCAGATGTCACCCAAGACTCTTTAAAACTGCATCCAACCACATCTGACCTGGGTGTCCCACTTCCCTGCTTTCTTCCTCTCTACTGAAACACCTACGTCACCACTCATCTCTTTATTCACTCTCCTCTGCTAGAATGTGATGGAAGCAGAAATTTGTTGATTTTGTTGCTGCTGTGTACCTAACACCTAGGACAGCGCCTGGCCCCTGGAAAAAAGCAAAAGGCATAACACAAAAAGTGGGCCAGGACTTGGCCATGGAGGTTTCATCCCAGCTCTGCTTTGTGGCCTTGTACAAATGCTTGACCTTCCCAAATCTTCATTTCCTCTTCTCCACACTGGGCCCAGCAATCAGGCAGCTGGCCACTTTACAGGGTGGCCACAGGATGAATGAGTGTGAGGGCACATGTACTGCAAGGCTGTGCAGAAACAGGACTGATTATTGTCATTAGTCAGTGACGTATGGAAGGATTGCCCACATCCACATCGTATGAAATTATTTCAGATTGGGGTTGTCTCCTCTGCAGTCCGCTACATCAGATATGACTTATGTCTCCAGCACGCAGAGTGCTCAGTCCTGTGGCGTGCCGTAAGCAAGGGTGATCCAGTGGGCTTTCTCAAAATGGGTAAACACCAGGGGAGGCCTGGAGCTTCTGGACATCTGTCAAGGAGGCCAGATTAACGTCTCTGAAATTTGTTTCATTGTTCTATGAACTTCCTGGACAACATTCTTGTTGGGGGATTTTGAAAAACTGTATGGAAAGAAGAAACTCGATGAAAAAAATATTCATTGCCTCTGATAATAGAACAATTCTTTAAGTGTGTGTTGCATTCAAATGGTTGGTATAAAAGTAGTAAGAGACAGCAAAAGGATTCTCCTCATCAGTCTGCATTTAAAAAAAAATTTCTCTCATGAGGTTCTGAGCCCATGGATCCTTTTCTTGTATATAGTGAAACTCCTGAGCAGTAAAAGCCCAGGTATGTTTTAGTGACCAGGTCAGTGTGAGAGGTTACCTTGGCAGCACTGTAGAACAGCAACAGTGGTCCCACTAACTGAGGCCACAGTGTTAAATAAATCAAGGTCTTCTAACCAGTCACCCATTACCACCCCAAACACCCGTGCTTGAGCTAACGTGGGGGCTAGGTTCTGTGTGGTTGTTCTAACAGTTGTGGCCTCTGAGAGCACACCAGACTTCAGTATCAAATGCAGCTTGCCTCTCTATGTCCCAGGTTCCCAGGAAAATAAAACAGCACCTGGGTGTCTAAAATGTTATTGAACAAGTGATAGAATGGTGGCTGAAATCAGATACAGGAAATATAAGTTGTCATCCTAATTGTTCTCCAGCAATTTAAAAATGACACATTTTTCATTGCTAGGAACTAAGAACAAGAGATGAGCGCCCTCTTGTGGAGAGACCCACAGGTACTAGTGCTATTGTGCCCACCACTACTGTCTCACTCTTCCTTCTGGAAGCATCTGCCAAAGTCACCCAGTCTTCACCATCATATAACTCAAGTGCACTGTAAGCATATATTTGACAACATCCTTTCAACTTTTTCAAAGTAATAATAATTTAAAGGCTAATAACCCTTAACTTCCTGTGCTGGGGTCTAGCAGTTGCTGTGTGCCTATTCATCCTGCAGGCGAGTTGCATTATGACACATTTGTCTTACCACAGAGGCATTTCTGCTCAGTTTGCTAATTCAAAACCCCCAAACAAGAATGTTGTCCAGGAAGTTCATAGAACAATGAAACAACTTTGCTGGGATTCCTAGTTGTTGGGGAGGGAGTGACAGTTCTTTTGTTCATGCAGCCCCTCCCACACTTCAATGTTACACCATTTATTTCCACGCAAGAAACATTTATTCAGTATTAAACACCATGTAGGCGCTGGAGATACCCAAATAAACAGGAACAACCTTTACCTTTGAGACCCCTGTCCAGCAAGGAGTCAGCAGACATACCTCTAAGTGGTAAGTGCTATTGTAATGGAACTCAAGGGGTTTTCTGCTTGGGGTGCTCTATTCCAGAATGAGACAAGCCATGGTTCTTGCAGGTCATCGGCAAGGTAGTTTTGTTTACTTGCCGCAAGTAAAGGAGACAGGGGATTCATATCCAAAGCTCTGTTTCCTAGAAGGGACGCTTGGGCATTGCTAATTTATTTGGTCAATTACATGTTGATTTCTTCTTTGCAATTGGCTACATTTATCCCTTGAGTTCCTGACCCACTCATCTTGTTTACAGTTCTACCTACAAAATACTGTGCTACATTTTAACATTTAGCAAGATAACATTTAGTAAGAACTTCCGAGACCTTAAGGCCTTTGTTCTATCTAACACTATGATTAAGTACAAAGAGCAACAAGTGCAAAAAGTTGAAGAAAGAAGAAGAAAAGTCTATGGCCACCGTCAAGACCCAGTGCCCACTTCACTTGGCACCCCTCTTGAGACTCCTCAGAGTTCCAGCTGGAGCTGCAGCTATGGCCCCCTTGAGAGAGCCTGTCTCCTGGGGCTCCCTGCTCTCCCTCAGAAGGCTGGCCTGGGTGTGGACACATTGCTTTTCCTCTTTGTTCTTCCGTGGCAAGGTTGTAATTTTCCAGTAGAAATGTTTACCAGGCAACTGAAGGAAGAAAACAAAAGCAAAAAATGAAACCCAGTGTACATAAAGACCAGCTTGCCCAGAGAAGGAACCTTATCTAATGTGACAGGCACCGGCCTCCACTGCAGGCTGGCTTGGCAAAAGCAGCTACTCAGTGCACAAGCTCCTTTGCCTCCCTGTGTCTCCAGGGGTGCAAGTCCA
>PVKU01017579.1:0-11078 GCA_004027475.1 Anoura caudifer
CAGAGAGTAAATCTTAAAAATCCTCATCGCAAGAGAAAAAATGTAACTATGCATAGTGATGGATGCTAATTAGACTTACTGTAATGATCATTTCACAATATATACAAGTAGCGAATCATTACCTTGTACACCTAAAGTATATACAATGTTGCATGTCAATTATACCTCAATTTAGGAAATAAAGAAGCATATCGGGTTGATTGGATTACTCAGGAAGAGGACTGCTTGCGATGTGGAAGAAAGAAGCAGCACGCACGGTGTTCACTGTATTGTTCATGTTTTATCTCTTCATTTCTTCAGCCCAGATTGTTCTGTGCATGGAGGTGAATAATGTTTAAGACATTATTTCCCCAGTGATGCTCTTTGGGACACTATTTCTGCAGCATGTTAATAGGTGTGGCAAATAGGACTTCCAGGGCAGCAGAAGTTAAGGAAGCAGTGAGTATAAAAAGTCTGAATGTCCGTGTGCAGGGTCAGAAAGGGAGAGGGAGGTTCTTTTTCTCAGAATTTAGTCTTTAATTACTGCAGGAACTCTCCGAAGTTTTAATTAATATTTCGGTGGAAATCTTCTAGGAGGATGATTTGTAGCATTTTTTTAAATTTATGCCATCATGGGTTTATAAGAATATTTAAAATATCATTTACTTGTTTATGTGCATATGCACTTATATATTTACTTACATATTATTTAATTGATTATTTGCTAGGTACCTCCAGGGGACAGTTTGCAATTTGGATAAGATGTACAGAACATCTGTCTATAAAAAGGATATCTCTTAATATCTTAAAAATCTACAAATCAGTACCCTTGTTGTGTCTGGGGCCATTATTGGACTTGCCTAATTCTTTTACTTTGCTCCTTATTTTTATTTCTGGACATAAAGAATAAGACCTTGGCTAACTAGTACCAGTACCTACCTTCCAACCTGCCCCTATCTTTGAGTTCAGAAAATGATGTTCACTTTTAACAATAATGCACAGGCGATCACTCTACACTGACTCTGGTATCAGTGATTTTCTTTGTGTGGTAGTTGTGTATTTTCAACCTGAGGCAAGCCAGTTGTCTCTCTGCAGCTCAGCTTGCCCTTCTCAAAATGACAGTCTGAGCTAGTAGAAGCTAAAATCCCCTTTTACATGCATAGTTCTCATGTTTCAGAGCATAAGAAGTTTGGAAGGATTTTAAACTAAACTAGATCATCAGCCTGTTTAGTAGCCTCATGATTTTTTATCAACAAATTAGCCTTCGTGGTTATTTTGGGTGTAGGGGGGGAAGTTTGTTTATAATTCTTTCCAACTAATTAAAAATATGGAAATATGGTAACTAGAGCAGCTGGCATGGTACCCAAAGCCCTGCACTCAATTAATCTCAAATTATTTTTAAGAAATAATACAAGAAGTTTAAAAAATGTCATTATTTGTAAAACATATCCTTTTATTCCTTTTGATTTAGAAATGCATACTTACTGCTCTCTCCCTCCCTCCTCAACTTCCTATCCGCATTCTTCAGATAATGGCAGACATCTTGCTGTTATTGTTGCCCTATAATATTTTCCTGAGGTCATGTTTTTCTCCTGGTGCACACACTTACTAATCTGGGAAGGTGTATTTCTCAAAAAGAATATCTAAAAGGGAAGGAACATAGGCGTGTGGATCAATAGGAACCATATCTTTAAAAAGAGACTAGTATAAAACCATAGAAAATGTCAATATTAAAACCCTTACCAGCTATACACAATGCCGTTTAAGAAGTAAGACTTGTCTTCAGGCTCTCTAACCCAGTTATTCATGAACTGACAGGAAATGCCTGACCTGAGAGATATTATTTTAAACTTTGTCTTTTTCTTTCTTCCCCAAGTCTACACTGACCACTTCTAATAAAATCCTTTTTTTGGTGACTGTATATTTTCTAGAAAGTAATAAATTGTGTCCAGTGAGAAAAAAAATGGATTTTATTTTAGATGTTGTCTGAAGGTTACAATCTTATTAGAAGGCTGTGAATTTGAAAAATGTTAACTATGCAAAGGATGACAGCTACTGTATTATGCAGCATTCTGAAATCAATGTGAAATGAAAAGATTTCCATTCTAAAAACAGCAAATGCAATTTTATTTACTGAACACCTCATTATTTTTCTAAGAACTTTTGATATTCTCATTGATTCATAATTTGTTTTTGTAAAAGACTTATTGATGACTAAAAATAATATAAACTGATAAAATGTAATATTCAATTTTTATGCATGTTTTGTTTTTTGCAAAAAAAGTGGTATTCTGTTTCTCTTGAATATTATATATCACCTCTGTGTTTAACATTGGGTTCAACTGAATACAGGTGGTCGATGTTTAGTGGTATTTTGAAAATAGTCCTTAACCTGGAGATATTTTAGCATTATCCAGTGTTTAGTACTGAGAAAAGTCTAAAGCAATAGCTATAGCTGATACATTTTTCCTATATAATCCTCTTGCTTTTTTCATCTAATGTCTAAACTTTGTTCCCATAATTCCAGCCTTGAGCAATGGCCTTTGTGACGAATTATGTATTATACAAGAAAGTACACATACAACCCAAATTGTAATGACAAATTATTTGTTTTTATACTGTAATTCAGTGAAATGAAATCTTAGTAACTTTATACAGTATATGCTATATTCCGCAACTGCTTAGGACATTGGTTTGTCTGGAAAGTGGTGGATACTTTACATGGCAGTTAGTGCCTCCTTGTATACTACCTTTTCTGTGTTTGTAATCGGTCCCCTGCCTGTCCCTTTGGGATATGATAAAGCACTCTGCTATGGCTTGGGTGCTCAAAAATGTGAACAATAATGGCAAATAGAAATACTTAATATACAAAAGAGAGAAGACAAAAGGTATTAAAATATATTATTATGAAAACTTCTCAAATTATAGGTTCCTTCTATGGGTTAGAAAGATGAATGGTACATGGCCAGGGTTTTTTCCAAGGAGGACATTTCCAAGTATGAGTATTTTGTAGTATATTTTATAGAATATGTACATCGAGTAACTGATAGAGGGAAGTAAACAATCCCTTCTTGTGCAGTTAGTTGCTATTCTCATGATTTTTAGCCGAGGGAGACTTGGATTGTTTTTTGTGGTTCACAGATTTTTGAAATATTAATTTCTCAAACTTTTATTAGTGAAATAGAACTATAAAGAAAATATTTTAGTATCATTATGAGGTCTAAGTTCATTGAGTACTTATCATTCTAATTTAGTTTCTTTGAAGTGGTAAAATAATGGAAGACCATTGATACCATGCCTACTTCTTGGGCAGAAGAAATGAGTGAAATATATAGTTAAGGGAATTTAAAACAATGGGGGAGATGTCATTGTGGAGATTTGGGGGGCAGGTAAGCACACAATGGGGCCATGTATTTATTAGATGGCATGGACCAATGCTAACTGGAGTGGAACCATCATTAGCAATCAAGAAAAAATTTCACATATAGCTAACCCTTAAAATCCAGAGCTCCTTTAAAGCTTTTCATTGGAAAAATGCTCTTAAAGCTATGGATTAAACAAGGAAACACAAAGCCATTGCCATGTTTGTATATTTCTAGCAGATGACCTTAAGTAGTATCTGATTTCCAAATGCTTCTTATGTTGTAGAAAATATCATGTTTTCTATAAAATATCTTTAACTCAAAAAACTTCAAGAAAAGTGGCAGAAGTAAGAACTAGTAGTTTTGCAATCTCATTATGCAAATTGCAAAATCCATTGGTTGTAGTGTTCAAGCCTCTGTAGGCATTCATGGTCTCTGCAATTGAAGAATGGGAAATTTGCATTTTTTAATTTGTACGTGCTGCAGTGCCAGAATATCTGTGTTTATAACATTAATTAGTAAAATAAATTTTGGTATCAAATTTGTTTAAAAACATATCTGAGAAATGAAAAAGCAGAATTTTCTTAACTGTCTTTCATTAATTCAATATTTTGTATAATCTACAAGTACTTATCAAAAACTTTCAAAGAATTAAACACAGTCCTAGGCACTGAGGATACAGAGATCAATCAGACTTAGGGATGCTCACTGTAACTGAGAGGATTATTGGTATGCTTTCCACTACAATTCAAGTGGAGAACATTATGCTAAGTGAAATAAGCCAGTCAGAGAATGGCAAATAGCACATGATTTCATGCATATGTAGAATCTAATGAACAAACCAAACTGACAAACAAAATAGAGACAGATTCATAGATAAACAGCAGGATGACAGCTAAGGGGGAGAGGTAGGGTATGGAGGGACTGAGCAAAAAGGAAAAAAATGATTCATGAACATGGACAACAATGTGGTAATCGCAGGGGTCAGAGGAGTGTAAGGGAACTAAATGGTAATGGGAAAAATACAACAAAAACATAAAATGTCCCTGGGATCCATAATCAAAACAAAACAAATGGAACAAAACAATAAACAGAACAAAAAAAACCAAAAACAAATGCAGTGTAGTTTGTGCTTTCACAAGGATAAATAAAGGATAAGTCTTGTGGTTTATCATGTAACTTACCATGTGTTTTATTGACAAGAGAATGTCCGGTAGGCAAGGCACGGATCCAAGAAGAATGACTTGGAGTCCTCAGTGTTCTACAGGGCTCACCTCTATTCTGCCTCTTCAATGTCTTCTCAGCCTTCTTGACCCGGGATTTAACTCTGCCTTCTTTGTCCTCTCTCATGACTCTCCATCTGAAAATACTCTATTCTTTCTATCTGAAAGTTTCCGTACTTTTCAAGATCACCTGCCTAGGGTAATTCAGTATTCAAGGTGCAACTTAATAGCACTACAGCTAATCTATATCTTCTTTTTTTTTTTTCCTTTGGCTGAAAAAGGAAGGTAATTCCTGAGTGCCTCATACCTGCCAAATTTCCTTTGCTTCCAAGTGACTGATGAGACTCTGCCTGTCTAAGTTCTCCAGGACAGAATGTGAGAAGAATCCACACTGTTTGGAAAATCCACTGAAAAAGTACCACTGTTATTATAACTTGCATCTGACATGATTCTCCTTCACCAGCTGGCCTCTTTCACCTTCTCCAGGTGATAGGGTTCTGAGCATAAGCTACAGAGCCTATTGTGACTCTACGTGAAAGGCTGGAGGAGGAGTCTCCACACTGAATCTGCTGTTCTCTACAATAAGGATTAATACACACGCACCCTTGGTTGTTCTGCTCACACTCAGCAATACCTACCTCCAAAAGACATTTTCTTCTGCCAGGACCTATCCTCTGGGTGGACATAGCTTTTCTTCTCTATTTTCCAGGCAGATCACCCCATTTCCATTTTCAAAATCTTTTTTTGGGAGGAGTTGACAGAGAACACAAAAGTGGTAAGTTAACATACACTACAACTGTAATTCATTTTTCAATTATTTTCCCTAACCACTTTATTAGATAAAGAAAATTGTAAGTTCTTCCAGGACAGGCACCATATGTATATTTATTTGTGCCAAGGAGCCATTATTGCCTGTTGGGTAGTGAATTTATAGATACCTCATAAGTTTTATAAGCCCCAGCAGCACCAGACTCTGAATTTATGGCCTATGGCTCTCTAAAAGAATTGGCAGGCAACAAGGGACATATATAGATGTCCTGGTTTACAAGGCTAGACATAGCAGAGACAACTGTGCTCATTGGTATCTGTCACAATTGCATCCAATAGTGACTAGAGCTAGAGAGTTTATTTAATCTTACATTGCATATTTCTTGTGTTAACACATGATCTGCTTCATAGGTAATACAGAATGAAATTATCTGCTATTTTGATTTTCCTGAGTCATTTTTTACAATGCAAAATATCTGAGGGGTTGATAGTCAGGCTTTGTCTAGTATTACACTTTTTGTTCACAGTGATGCTAGAAAAATGACCTCTCCGATGAGTTCTCAGTATCATGTGTGCAAACATCAGCAGTGGGGAATCAAAGGCACTATCTCAAATATTTTTCACTTAAATAGCAGATATGACATTGTCTCAGGACAATATAGTGATACCAGATATTTTTAGATTTTTAATCACTCAAAAGATATGGTGTAAATCACTGGTTTCAGAGCAGAGCAGAGGGGCATGAACTCATAAAGACCTTGGTGTTTTTGCAAGGAGTACATGCAAAAATTCTCATGCACATCAATTGTTTTCTTACAATTATCTTACATGTATGTAAACAATAGTATTTAAAATGCAAAGAGATAGTATTGGGGTCAAGTTATAAATATATTCAACAGTGTTATATAAATATAAATAATGGTCAAACATTATCACGATTACTGTCTGTCAAATTATTTTTATGTGGGAATCTGCACATGCTTTGATTTCATGAAGGGTGTTCATTCTGAGAAAATGTGCAATTCCAAGCCTAAGTAAAATATGTAAGCCAATCTTTATAGGTGATGAACAAATCAAAAATAGAATTATTTATTTTGTATTTGCTAGAAAGATCTTCTATTTGAAAATACCAACTTTGAATACTACTCTTATCTAATCCTTGTTATTTCTAGTGACTAGCTACTGAAGAACAATTTTATTTGACAACTATAAAAATAGCTTTACTGACATCATATTATTTATGATTCACAACAACCCCATGAGGTAAGTTTTATTTACCCCTTTAACAGAGGAGGAAACTGAAGTTTAGAGAGATGTATGACATAGTCTTATTACATGACATGGTGTGCATTAAGCCATACCAGAATCATTAAACCTCTGCTGTATATAAACAACCGAAGGAAAATCAACTTTCCAAACAACGCTAGAAAGACAAGTTTCAAGGTTTGTATATAATCTTTTATTAAACAAGAAGTGAACTTATCAGTAATGGGTTAATTTTTCCTAATTGCTTATAATATTTTTGGAAATACTATTTATTTGCCCTCATTCTATGGAATAGCTAAGGGAGGTGAAACAAATAAATAAATAAACAAACAAATATTTTCAATTCTATATAGGTAGATTCTAAACAGGTTATTAGATGTCAAATAATTGTTCTATGATCGAAGTTCTTGCTCAGAAGATCTTCCTGCAAAAACTTCAGTAGGCAATGAATCTGCAAGTTATCCTGAGTGACTTTTAGAATGTCCTTCAAATGCAATGATTGAGGATAATTCAGGGTTAAGAGGATTCTGGATTTTCTTTTCTTTTAGCACTCCAGTTATTTCTAGATGAGCATCAGAAACATTGCAGAGTTTTCTGCCATCTAATTTGTTTTCATGGATTTTGCATCATTTGCATGACTGATAGCTTTATTTGTAAAAATGGCATTCTATTGACTACTTTCTAGAGAGTTGCCTAAGTATAAAACTGGCAATATTTAAAAGGAGAAATTCCACTGATGTTGTTATAAAAGGAAGCTGTAATCACAAAAATATTGACTTTTACATAAACATTTTACTTTAGAATAGATTTAGATTACAGAAAAGTTTGCAAAGATAGTACAGAGAGCAACTAAATACCTCCACACCCACATTCTATTACTAATAACAACTTATACTAGTGGTACACTTGTCACAACTAATGAACGAATACTGATATCTTTTTATTAACTAAAGTCCATACTGTATTCAGATGACCTTATTTTTTTCCTAATGCTCTTTTCATATTTTAGAATCCCTTCCAGGATATGACTTATGCTTAGTTGTCACATTTCCTTTGGCTCCTCCTAGCTGTTACAGTTTCCCAGATTTTCCTTCTTTTTTGATGGCCTTAACAGTTGAAGGGTATTGGTGAGGTATTTTATAAAATGTCCTTTAATTAGAATTTGTCTGATTACTTCCTCATGATTAGACTAGGGTTATGAGCTTTGGGGGAGAAAGACCATAGAGACAAAGTACCACCTTCATCACATCATATCAAGGGACTATTCTGTCAGTATCTTTTATCACTGTCTCTGACTTTAATCACCTGGCTATGGTGGCACTGGTTAGGTTCCTCCACTGTAAACCATTTTTTCTCTGATGTTTCTACTGTGCAAATGCAGATCAACACCAAGTTTTAAATGTAAAAACAATATACATTTTAGGTATTACCTGTGGACAATAAAATTTAGGTCATTTTATGTATAAGAAATAAAAGTTTTCATTTTTTGAATGGCTCAAGAAACATTAGCTAAAAAAGTTAATATTTTGTCTATTATTTTAGTGAAGTATCCAAGTGCTTCAACAGGACATGCTGTGGTTATAGAAAAATATTAATTTATTTCTCATATTTTCCCCAAAATATTTACACGTAGCAAAAGTGTGTTGTTTAACCAAACAAATCTACTTTTGAGACTAGGGGTTTACAAAATAGAGAGATTTATGGTTCTCCATTTTGTCTGTGTTCTACAGGAAACAGTGCTCTCATCACGCTAGGCTGTCCTCTTCAGGCTGATAACTCCTGCTTTTTGTTTAAAAAAAAAATAAAACAAACAAAAATAAGAGAGAAAAATAACAGGAGGAAATATATAGCCAGCACATAGGATATACTTGAAAATGTAAACAAGAATAAAGATGACTAATACTTCATAAGAAATCCATTGTTATGAAAAATGATGGTGTCTTCTTGCATGCCTAGAATAAAAACTAGTTCCCAGCTTTCTTTGTTGTTGGTTGTGCCTTTGTCCTCAACTTTTGACTGAAGAAGGGTCAGATCAAGTTATGTGTTTCAGCTTCCAAGACTGGTCTTTAAGAGGCAGTTAGTCTACAGATTTTATCCCTTATTTTTTAGCCTTTCTTTTTCTTTCCTGACTTAAAGGCAGATGTATATGACTGGATGTGTGCAAGCCACAAGGCCTGAAATAATTCTCCAAACTTTTACATGAGATAGAAATAAACTTTTACATTTTTAAAGCCTCTGTTGTTTCAAATTTTCTGCCACTTACAACCAGACCTAATTTTGATTAATCTAATAACCTTCGGAACCTAAACTCTTTGAGCAAACAATAATTAAAGCTTATTAATTGAACATTTTCTGTTTTTCAGGCACTGGTCTACACAATTCACATATATTAACTCATTTAAAATTTACAGTACCCTTGAAGCACCCTTATAAAGCTTATGTCACTGTTGAGGGAACTGAAGTTCACAAACTAAATACACTGTCTGAAAGATGGAAGACTTGTTCACTGGCCGAACTAGGATTTGGAGTTAGTTCATCTGACCTCACACTCTTTACTCTGAAGAAATTCTTTTCCAGAATATTAGAATAAAAGTAGACTTCTGGCCAAGATGCAGACATAGCTGGATGTGCTATGCCTCCTCTCACAGCCAAGATTAGGGACTACAAAAGTATAGAACCAAAAAAAGAAAACCCAACCAGGACAGAGGGAGGATTGAATTGTGCAGGAGTCCGACAGTGATTCACCCAGATCAGCGACCCAAGGAAGCCCCACAACCGGAGGTGGCCCTGTGACCGGAGGCAGCCGAGAGGTCAGAAATGGCCCTGTGACCTGGGGTGGCCGAGAGACTGGAGGAGGCCCCGTGACCAGGGAGTAACTCTGTGACCGGAGGAGGCCCCTTGAATGGAGGAGGTATTGCTACTGTAGGAGGCCTTACGTCCAGAGGAGGTTCTGTGTCCTGAGGAGGTCCTGAGTCTGAGGAGGCCCTGCAACTGGGGGCAGCCAAGTCCCCGGGGGGCACCCTGCACTGGGGGAGGCCCTGAGATGGGGGCGGGCCTGCAGCCAGAGGCAGCCCTGTGACCCGGGGTTGCTCTGTGATTGGGGGGCGGCAAAGCAACCGGAGGAAGGGGCTCTGTGGAAGACCCAGGGAACACACCCATGATCCTAGCTGAAACAGTGGAAGCCGTGAACACCAGGATACCCAAAGGAGACTGCAACACTGAATCTCACAGGTATTCTACCACAGAATTTCACACCATAAACCCAGGGAGCCAGAACAGATCAATTGAAGAAGCAGAGGCTGGCAAGAAGAGTCTCACAAACAATGGGAAGACAAAGAAACAATCCCCAAATGAAAGAAAAGGAGGTAGCCCCAGAAAGAATGCTAAATGAAATGGAGGCAACTCAACTATCAGATTTTGAGTTCAAAGAAATGGTTGTCAGGAAGCTCCAAGAGCTCTCAAAGGGCTACCAGAAACTACAGGGAAGCTATGATGAACTCACTGCAAACTATATCAACATGAAAAAGGAAATAGAAACTATCAACAAGGGCCAAGAGGAAATGAAGAATACAATTTCTGAACTGAAGAACACAGTGGGATGAATGAAAATCAGAATCGATGGAGAAGATCGGATCAGTGAGTTGGAGGACAAAGTAGAAAAAAGTACCCAGAAAGAGCAAGAAAAGGAAAAGAGGCTCAGAAAGAATGAAGAGAGATTAAGAGAAATGAAGACAATATGAAACATAATAATATCCATATCATAGGGATACCAGAAGGAAAAGAAGAAGAGCAAGGGATAGAAAACCTATTGGAACAAGTAATGATGGAAAACTTCCCTAATTTGATGAGAGAAAGTTACACAAATCCAGGAAACACAGAGAGTCCCAATCAAGAGGAACCCAAAGAAGCCCACTTCAAGACACATCATAATTAAAATGGCAAAATTTCAAGACAAAGAGAGAATCTTAAAGGCAGCAAGGGAGAAAAGGAAAGTAACATACAAGAGAACCCCAATAAGGTTAGCAGCTGACTTCTTAATGGAAATGCTTCAAGCCAGAACAGAATGGCAAGAAATATTCCCAGTAATGAGGGCCAAATGCTTACAACCAAGACTACTTTACCCAGCAAGGCTTTCAATCAAGATAGAAGGTCAAATAAGGAGCTTCCCAGATAAAAAAAGTCTAAAAGAATACACCTCTACCAAACCAGCTCTGCAAGAGATGCTAAAGGGAGTGCTTTAAGGAAAGGAAGGGGGGGAGAGAGAGAGAGAGAGAGAGAGAGAGGAACATAGGTATGAAAATGGCAATGAATCAGTACCTATCAATAATGACCTTAAATGTAAATGGATTAAATGCTCCAATCAAAAGACATAGAATAGCTGAATGGATAAGAAAGCATGACCCACACATATGCTGCCTACAAGAGACCCACCTCAGGACAAAAGACCTACACAGACTCAAAGTGAAGGGCTGGAAACAAA
>PVKU01017580.1:0-11077 GCA_004027475.1 Anoura caudifer
CAAATTCATTTATTACGTCGAGAAGCTTTTTGGCCAAGTCTATAGGATTTTCTGTGTACACTATCATGTCATCTGCAAACAATGATAGTTTTGTTTCTTCCTTTCCAATTTGGATGCCTTTGATTCCCTTTTCTTGTCTAATCACTGTAGCTAAGACTTCCAATATTATATTGAATAGAAGTGGTGAAAGTGGACAACCTTGTCTTGTTCCTGATCTTAGTGGAAAAAATTATGGTTTTTGCCTGTTGAGTATGATCTTGGTTGCAGATTTCTCATATATGGCCTTTATTATGTTGAGGAATGCTCCCTCTATTCCCACTTTGCTGAGTGTTTTTATCATAAATGGGTGCTGTACCTTACCAAATGCTTTTCCACATCTATTTATATGATCATGTGATTTCTGTCTTTGCTTTTATGTGATGTATTACATTTACGGATTTGCGAATATTGAACCATCCTTGCATCCCTTGGATGAATCCCACTTGGTCATGGCATATGATCTTTTTAATGTATTGTTGGATGCAGTTTGCCAATATTTTGTTGAGGATTTTAGTGTCTATGTTCATCAGCAATAATGGCCTGAAGTTTTCTTTCTTTGTTGTGTCTTTATCTGGTTTTGGGATTAGGATGATGCTGGCTTCATAAAAAGAGTTTGGGAGTCTTCCATCATTTTGGATTTTTTGGACTAGTCTATGAAGAATAGGGGTTAGCTCTTCCTTAAATGCTTTGTAGAATTCTCCTGTGAAACCATCCAGCCATTCAGTCCAGGGCTTTTATGTGTCAGGAGTTTTTTGATTACTGCTTCAATTTCATCTGCTGTTATTGGTCTGTTCAGGCTTTCTGCTTCTTCTTCATTCAGTTTTGGATGATTATACTTTTGTAGAAACTTGTCCATTTCACCTAGGTTATCAAATTTCTTGGCATAGTTCTTCATAGTAATTTCTTACAATCCTTTGTATTTCTGTGGTGTCAGTTGTCATCTCTCCTCTTTCATTTCTGATTGTGTTTATTTGGGTCCTCTCTCTTTGTTTCTTGATGAGCCTGCTTAAAGGCTTGTTGATTTTGTTTATCCTTTCAAAGTACCAGCTCCTGCATTCATTGATCCTTAGAATTGTGCTTTTAGTCTCTACATCATTTAATTCTGCTCTGATCTTGGTTATTTCCTTCCTTCTACTTGCTCTGGGCTGTCTTTGTTGTTGTTCCTCGAGCTCTTGTAGGTGTAGGGTTAGGTTGTTTGCTTGAAATGTTTCTATCTTATTTAGTAGGCCTGTATCACTATGAATTTCCCTGTGAGGACTTCCTTTGCTGTGTCCCATAAGTTTTGGGTTGTTGTGAGTTCATTTTCATTTGCTTACAGGAACTTTTTGATTTCTTCCCTAATTTCATTCTTGACCCATTCATTGTTTAATAGCATGCTATTCAATCTCAATGATTTTGAGTGTTTTGGGTTTTCCTTCTTGGGGTTGGTTTCTAGTTTCAGTTCCTTGTGGTCGGAGAAAATGCTTGCTATGATTTCAATTTTCTTGAATTTGTTGAGGCTTGTTTTGTGCCCTATCATGTGGTCTATCTTTGAAAATATTCCATGCGCATTTGAAAAGAATGTGTATTTAGTTTCTTTGGGATGAAGGGCTCTATATATATCAGTTAAGTCCATTTCATCTGGAGTGTTGTTAATGCCATAATATCTTTGTTAATATTTTATTGGAAGACCTGTCCATTTTTGACAGTGGGTTGTTAAAATCCCCTACTATAATTGTGTTGCTGTCAATATCTTTCTTGAACTCCTCTAAGATTTTCTTTATGTATTTAGGTGCTCTTATGTTGGGTGCATATATATTTACAATGTTCATGTCTCCTTGGTGGTTTCTTCCCTTGAATGCTATGAAGTGACCTTCTGGGTCTCTCTTTATGGCCCTTCTTTTGAAGTCTGTTTTTTCTGATATGAGTATTGCTACCCCGGCTTTTTTTTTTCCTGTCCATTTGCTTGGAAAATTTGTTTCCAGCCCTTCACTTTGAGTCTGTGTAGGTCTTTTGTCCTGAGGTGGGTCTCTTCTAGGCAGCATACGTGTGTGTCATGCTTTCTTATCCATTCAGCTATTCTATGTCTTTTGATTGGAGCATTTAATCCATTTACATTTAAGGTTATTATTGATAGGTACTTATTCATTGCCATTTTCATACCTGTGTTCCTCCCTCTCCCCTCCCCCCTCCTCTTTTTCTTCCTTTCCTTAAAGCAGTCCCTTTAGTATCTCTTGCAGAACTGGTTTGGTAGAGGTGTATTCTTTTAGACTTCTTTGTCTGGGAAGCCCCTTATTTGGCCTTCTCTCTTGATTGAAAGCCTTGCTGAGTAAAGTAGTCTTGGTTGCAGGCCTTTGGTTCTCATTACTTGGAATATTTCTTGCCATTCTCTTCCAGCTTGGAGTGTTTCCATTGAGAAGTCAGCTGCTAACCTTATCAGGGCGCCCTTGTATGTTACTTCCTGTTTCTCCCTTGCTGCCTTTAAGATTCTCTCTTTGCCTTGGAATTTTCCCATTTTATTTATGATGTGTCTTGAAGTGGGCCTCTTTGAGTTCCTCTTGATTGGGACTCTCTAGGTTTCCTGGATTTGTGTGACTTTTTCTTTCTTCAAATTATGGAAGTATTCCATCATTACTATTTCAAACAGGTTTTCTATTCCTTGCTATTGTTCTCCCCCTTCAGGTATCCCTATTACACACATATTCTTACATTTCTTGTTGTCCTGAATTCCCCTTAACCCCCTTCATTCTTTCTGAGTCTTTCTTTCTTTTCTTGTTCTTTGCTGGTGTTTTTTCCCACCTTGTCCTCCAGCTTGCTGATCTGATCTTCTGCTTTATCTAGCCTGCTTTTGATTCCTTCTACTGTGTTCTTCAATCCAGAAATTATATTCTTCATTTTTTCTTGGCCCTTGTTGATAGTTTCTATTTCCTTTTTCATGTTGCTATAGTTTGCAGTGAGTTCATCATCGTTTCCCTATAGTTTTTGCTAATAATCTGTGAGCTCGTTGAGCTTCCTTATAACCATTGCTTGTGCTTAATATCTGATAGTTGACTTGCCCTTATTTCATTTAGCACTCTTTCTGAGGCTTCCTCCTTTTCTTTCACTTTGGGTTTGTTTCTTCATCTTCCTATAATATGTGAGACTCTTCTTGTTAGCTTCTGCTTCTCAAATTGATCTGTTCTGAATCCCTAGGTTTATGATGTTGACTTTTATGATAGGAGACCTATGAGAATCAGTGGTACAGTTCCCTCGATCTCCTGAACTTGCTGCTATTGGGCTGTTGTTTATGATGACTCTATGGATGTGTTTGGGTTTTAATTGTTGTTGAGTCTTTCTTTGGTGGGTCCTTCCCTCTAGCTGGTTGACTGAGGGCCATTCCATCCACCATGTCTCATATGCTGTTGTGCAGCTGTGGACAGGCTGTGTTGAAATTAGTTCTACTGTCGGTCTAAGGCCTTGAGGCTTCTCTCTCACTATTGTTCAGTTGCTTGTTCTGCATAATTTCTCCATCATTTAGTTGTAATTTTAGATTGGTCCTGGTTGGAGGTTAGTGTGGCTTCCATTAACTCCTTCACTTTCTTCTGTTATTATCTGTTGGTGGTTTCTTTGTTGGTGGGTTCTCTCTTTCTTCCAGCAGGTATACTGCTGTTCACAGCTTCCTCCCACTCTTGTATGTGATCAGTTGGCAGGGAAAGGCAAAATGAATTACGATAGTGGGAGTGTTCTATGGGATTTAAAGTACCAACCTGTAGATAGGAGATAAGACATCCTTTGTGTAAGTATAGTGTTAACTGTAATATTTCACCCAACTAGTCACTTTTTAGAAGGAGTGGAAAAGAGACAAGACTCTTGTTAGAGAGGGGAAAAATTATGAGTTGAATCCAGAAAACAGTGAGCTTGTAGGAGGTCAGATTATGAGATATAGTGAGAGTATTGTATATAAAATATGTGTAGTGTGCAAGATTATAGAGTTAACCAGAACAATAATAAAGTGCAGAAGACAGTGAATTGGTAAGAACCAGGAGGGGTGCTGTGTAATATTTGCAATTGTATGTAACAACAATTATTTACAATAATAGTGGAACAACAATCATATGATACAATCTATATGATCTGAATAATAAGAATAGGAAGTATATAACCTAGAGGAGTGTACCTTTGGAACACAAGTGAAGTGAAAGAAGAAAGATTAAAAATACACTGTGAAAGAGAGACAAAAGCAGTCAAATAATGCAATTTAACAAAGAAAGCAAAGAAGACTAAACAGAAAGAAGAGAAATTAAAAAACACTAATAAAATAAAGGAGTAAAATAATGAAAAAATAAAAATGATACAAGTAAACAATAACATGTATGTTCTCTGGAATAGCAAAATGAAATTTGTCTGTTTCTCAGTTGTTGGGATTATCCTTATGATGCCTCTTTGGGTCTGACTCTGGTTGTTTCACAGCTCCAGGTCTTACTGTCTCACTTAGGGAAAAAAAAGAAAAAATAATAATAACAGAAAAGCCTTTTGCTGGTTTTAAGCCTGCCAACTGAATTCTGCTGGTCTTCCTGGCTGCAGGAGGCTGAGGGGTGTTGGGTTTCACTTTTCTCCCTTCCTATGGTTTTATGAGGATGGGGGCCAGGTCTGGGCCACACTCTTCACAGTTGCCTAGCCTCCAGCCCAGTTCCTTAGTTCCCTGCCGGGCCCTCAATGCCCTTCTGCCTTCAGTCCACCAATTGTGCTGTCCTTGAGTTGCACCAATCAGGGGTAACTCATACACCACCTTCTTGGTCTTTGCTGTCCTAGGTGCTAGGCACTCTCAAAGTCTCTTCAGGGTATTTCAGCTTCCCCACTGAGTTAAGTCTTTCTGGGGACTGCTAACTCCTTGAGACCTGCTCTCCTCTGTGGGGAGGGGGGGTGCCACCTCCTTCCTCTTAGGGAGCCAGTCCAGTGGTGGGTGTGGGCACAGCCGTGGCTGTGGGTGCGGGGGCTGGGGTGCAGCCATAGGCTGCAGCTGGACTGGGCACCCAGGGCTGAGGTTTTGGGTGCTTATGGGCAGTCTCTGCTGCTGAGGTGGGGGGTGGCTGCAGGGGCGGAGCATGGCTGAGGCTCTAGCAATGGTGGAGGTGTGGCCTCTGCTGCTGCATTGGCAGGGGTGCTGAGAGTTTGGGACTGCAGGGGCTGCAGGGGTTGCAGGGGCTGCAGGAGTGTGACCCAGTGGCCATGGCAGGCTCTGTGGGAGAATTCCCTAAACAGCCACTGAGAGACTTTTTTGAACCACATCCTCTTCAAGCGTGCTGCTCTTAACAAGTACCTGGCCTCTCACACAGCTCAACTTTCCAACCAGACTAGAAACTATCCAGGTCAGGGTCTGTCATAGCCCAGCTCTTCTCCCTTTTTCAGGCATTACCCTGCTCGCCAATTTCTCTGGTAATGACCCAGCTGATTTCTACAGTGTCAGAGGGTGAACACTGCCCCTATGCATCTGCCACTTCATCTTTGTTCCCCCCAGTGACTTCAAGCATCCAGGTCCATCCTGGTGCTGCTCTATCTTCCCTGTTTGGCAGAGGAGGGAGCCATTGCCCTGGCTCTCTCCAAAGAATCCTGCAGCAGGCCTGACAGTTGCCAGGCCTGGGGCTGCAGCAGCCCTGGTCCCCACGCTGGTCCCAGGGACCTTACCATTCTGAAGCAATCTCCTTATTGTCTGTTTTTCAATGTCCTCTACAATTTTGGCCTCCAACTTTCATATATGCTGGGATTCCATTGGCTGTTCACCCTGTTCCTCAGAAGATCAGCTAGGTGTTCCACCTGTGTGCAGGGTGCAGAGGATTCCACTTTCACCTACCTCGCCACCATCTTCTATCTGACCTCTCTAAAGCCTTTAACTCTTGAGTTCCCCATCAATATCACTATGATGTTTTCTGCACCTATAAAAATGCCTTCCTTCTATTGATCTAATTGTTCCCCATTCCTTTCTGATAAATACCTATTGCCTTTGTCTCCTAATCAGAACACTATTTGGGCTTCTGCCTGAATCAATGTTCTTTGCCTTCACTTTGAAATACCTTTTATTTGTAGGTTAGCACCAGACTTCACATGGCGCCATGAATAGGTATCCTTAGTCCCTGACTGGTGTGGCTCAGTGATTTGGGTGTTGTATCACAAACTAAAAGGTTGCTGGCCTGATTCTAGGTTAGGGCACATGCCTGGGCTGTGGGTCAGGTTCCCAATTTGTGGCTTGTGAGAAGCAACTGATATTTCTTTTCCTCTCTTTCTCCCTTCCTTCCCCTCTCTCTGAAAATAAATAAATAAATAAAATATCTTCCCCTTTGTTTTAAAAGGTTTTATTTATTTATTTGTAGAGAGAAGGGAAAGGAGAGAGATAGAGAGAGAAACATCGATGTGTGGTTGCCACTCTGAACCCCCTAATAGGGACTTGGCCTGCAACCCTGGCATGTGTCCTGACTTGGAATTGAACCAACAACCCTTTCATCTGCAAGTCTGAGCTCCATCCACTGAGATACACCAGCCAGGGATAAAAAAAATATTTAAAAAGTAGGTGTCCTCAGGGAGGAAGGAAGATGGCAGCACAGTAGGACGGAGCAGATTGCATTTCCCCCTACATATGGGAGAAAAACCTAGCTGATCTACAGAGGAACAGAACAAACAGCCACCAGTACCACAGCATATATGAAAATAGGAGATCAAAAATTGTAGCGAACATTGAAAAACCAGATGGTAAGGAGAGTACTTCAGGACAATAAGAACCCAGGGATCAGCGTGGAGACCAGGGCGGCTGAAGCCCCAGACCTGGTGCTTGGTTGCCAGGTCTGCCACAGGGCCAGGGAGCCGGGTCAACTGCTCTCTCCCTGGCCAAATGAGGTTTGAGCAGCAACAGGAGAGACCTGGTTGCTTGAAGGTGCAGGGAGAGGAGTTAAGGTCTGAGTGGCAAACATGCTGGGGTTGTGGGCAAACACGCTGGGGTTGTGAGCACCCACACATAGCCCTGGGAGGAGTGTGTGCTGGAGCCCATGCGAGGATCCAGATGAGACTGCAACCAGAGGAGGGGGATTTGTAGAAGACCCAGAGCCCACACCAGGAACCTGAAGAGTGCAAGCAATCCCTGGGAGGAGCAGAACCCACGCATGTGAACCCAGGGAGTACGATGCAAGGGAAACCCGGAGCTCACACCCATGAACTTAGGGTGAGCATGCACAAAGCAGGAAACACAGAACCTGCACCCATAAACTTGGGTTGGAACAGCCCCCATAGGAGACCCAAGCTCACACCCATAAACTCAGAAAAGTGTGCACTCCCCAGGAGGCTCAGAATCCATACTGAGGCCCTGTGTGGAGAGGTGCCAGGCTAGCTTGGGGGAGAGTAGCCCAAAGCTGACTGAGTGCTGAACAGGGAGAAAAGTGATACCATAGCCACTCATCCCAATGCAGCCAGCAAGACCAGAAAAACTGGCTTGGGCAGTTTGAAACCAGCAGGAGGGTTTTGTGTTTTGTTTCTTTTTTTAAATACATTTTCTTTATTTTATTTTTTATTTTTTATACTGGAATTCCTTTTGCTTCTCTTTCCTTCTTTCTTGTTTCATTCCTTCTCCCTTTCTTTCCAATTTTATCTCTTCTTCCTTCATCTTTCTTTCTCTTTTTTCATTTTTTCCTCTTTTTAAACACCCATGAGTGAGAAAAAAAAAAAAAACCCAGGAACTGTGAAAAAAACAGAGTGGGACACAAAGAGGAGGCATCCCAACAGCTGAGAGAGTGGAAGCTGTGAACACCAGGATACCTGAAGGAGTCTGCAACACTGAATCTCACAGGTATTCTACCACTGAAGTTCACATCACAACATAAACCCAGGGAGCCAGAACAGATCAATTTAAGAAGCTGAGGCTAACAAGAAGAGTCTCACAAACAATGGGAAGACAAAGAAACAATCCCCAAATGAAAGGAAAAGAGGGAGCCCCAGAAAGAATGCTAAATGAAACAGAGGCAACTCAATTATCAGATATTCAGTTCAAAGCAATGATTATCAGGAAGTTCCATGAGCTCACAATAAGCTCCCAGAAACTAAAGAGCAGCTACAATGAATTCACTGCACACTGTATCAGCGTAAAAAAAGGAAATAGAAACTATCAACAAGGGCCAAGAAAAAATGAAGAATATAATTTCTGGATTGAAGAACACAGTAGAAGGAATCAAAAGCAGGCTAGATAAAGCAGAAGATCAGATCAGCAAGCTGGAGGACAAGGTGGGAAAAAACACCAGCAAAGAACAAGAAAAGAAAGAAAGACTCAGAAAGAATGAAGGGGGTTAAGGGGAATTCAGGACAACAAGAAATGTAAGAATATGTGTGTAATAGGGATACCTGAAGGGGGAGAACAATAGCAAGGAATAGAAAACCTGTTTGAAATAGTAATGATGGAATACTTCCATAATTTGAAGAAAGAAAAAGTCACACAAATCCAGGAAACCTAGAGAGTCCCAATCAAGAGGAACTCAAAGAGGCCCACTTCAAGACACATCATAAATAAAATGGGAAAATTCCAAGGCAAAGAGAGAATCTTAAAGGCAGCAAGGGAGAAACAGGAAGTAACATACAAGGGCGCCCTGATAAGGTTAGCAGCTGACTTCTCAATGGAAACACTCCAAGCTGGAAGAGAATGGCAAGAAATATTCCAAGTAATGAGAACCAAAGGCCTGCAACCAAGACTACTTTACTCAGCAAGGCTTTCAATCAAGAGAGAAGGCCAAATAAGGGGCTTCCCAGACAAAGAAGTCTAAAAGAATACACCTCTACCAAACCAGTTCTGCAAGAGATACTAAAGGGACTGCTTTAAGGAAAGGAAGAAAAAGAGGAGGGGGGAGGGGAGAGGGAGGAACACAGGTATGAAAATGGCAATGAATAAGTACCTATCAATAATAACCTTAAATGTAAATGGATTAAATGCTCCAATCAAAAGACATAGAATAGCTGAATGGATAAGAAAGCATGACACACACGTATGCTGCCTAGAAGAGACCCACCTCAGGACAAAAGACCTACACAGACTCAAAGTGAAGGGCTGGAAACAAATTTTCCAAGCAAATGGACAGGAAAAAAAAAAAGCCGGGGTAGCAATACTCATATCAGAAAAAACAGACTTCAAAAGAAGGGCCATAAAGAGAGACCCAGAAGGTCACTTCATAGCATTCAAGGGAAGAAACCACCAAGGAGACATGAACATTGTAAATATATATGCACCCAACATAAGAGCACCTAAATACATAAAGAAAATCTTAGAGGAGTTCAAGAAAGATATTGACAGCAACACAATTATAGTAGGGGATTTTAACAACCCACTGTCAAAAATGGACAGGTCTTCCAATAAAATATTAACAAAGATATTATGGCATTAACAACACTCCAGATGAAATGGACTTAACTGATATATATAGAGCCCTTCATCCCAAAGAAACTAAATACACATTCTTTTCAAATGCGCATGGAATATTTTCAAAGATAGACCACATGATAGGGCACAAAACAAGCCTCAACAAATTCAAGAAAATTGAAATCATAGCAAGCATTTTCTCCGACCACAAGGAACTGAAACTAGAAACCAACCCCAAGAAGGAAAACCCAAAACACTCAAAATCATTGAGATTGAATAGCATGCTATTAAACAATGAATGGGTCAAGAATGAAATTAGGGAAGAAATCAAAAAGTTCCTGTAAGCAAATGAAAATGAACTCACAACAACCCAAAACTTATGGGACACAGCAAAGGAAGTCCTCACAGGGAAATTCATAGTGATACAGGCCTACTAAATAAGATAGAAACATTTCAAGCAAACAACCTAACCCTACACCTACAAGAGCTCGAGGAACAACAACAAAGACAGCCCAGAGCAAGTAGAAGGAAGGAAATAACCAAGATCAGAGCAGAATTAAATGATGTAGAGACTAAAAGCACAATTCTAAGGATCAATGAATGCAGGAGCTGGTACTTTGAAAGGATAAACAAAATCAACAAGCCTTTAAGCAGGCTCATCAAGAAACAAAGAGAGAGGACCCAAATAAACACAATCAGAAATGAAAGAGGAGAGATGACAACTGACACCACAGAAATACAAAGGATTGTAAGAAATTACTATGAAGAACTATGCCAAGAAATTTGATAACCTAGGTGAAATGGACAAGTTTCTACAAAAGTATAATCATCCAAAACTGAATGAAGAAGAAGCAGAAAGCCTGAACAGACCAATAACAGCAGATGAAATTGAAGCAGTAATCAAAAAACTCCTGACACATAAAAGCCCTGGACTGAATGGCTGGATGGTTTCACAGGAGAATTCTACAAAGCATTTAAGGAAGAGCTAACCCCTATTCTTCATAGACTAGTCCAAAAAATCCAAAATGATGGAAGACTCCCAAACTCTTTTTATGAAGCCAGCATCATCCTAATCCCAAAACCAGATAAAGACACAACAAAGAAAGAAAACTTCAGGCCATTATTGCTGATGAACATAGACACTAAAATCCTCAACAAAATATTGGCAAACTGCATCCAACAATACATTAAAAAGATCATATGCCATGACCAAGTGGGATTCATCCAAGGGATGCAAGGATGGTTCAATATTCGCAAATCCGTAAATGTAATACATCACATAAAAGCAAAGACAGAAATCACATGATCATATAAATAGATGTGGAAAAGCATTTGGTAAGGTACAGCACCCATTTATGATAAAAACACTCAGCAAAGTGGGAATAGAGGGAGCATTCCTCAACATAATAAAGGCCATATATGAGAAATCTGCAACCAAGATCATACTCAACAGGCAAAAACCATAATTTTTTCCACTAAGATCAGGAACAAGACAAGGTTGTCCACTTTCACCACTTCTATTCAATATAATATTGGAAGTCTTAGCTACAGTGATTAGACAAGAAAAGGGAATCAAAGGCATCCAAATTGGAAAGGAAGAAACAAAACTATCATTGTTTGCAGATGACATGATAGTGTACACAGAAAATCCTATAGACTTGGCCAAAAAGCTTCTCGACGTAATAAATGAATTTG
>PVKU01017581.1:0-11078 GCA_004027475.1 Anoura caudifer
AAAAGATAATTTACAAAGCTGTTTTTTAACCCATTGCAGAACATCTTATTCATTGAGCAATTCCTTGGCTGCCATGGTTAATGTCAATACATGTTATGGAATGTAGAGACATTCCCTCTCCTTGAAGCCAATGTGGCAACTTTGTAGAAGAGAAACAACATAGGCATAGGGGTCAGGAGATCTGGATTATAATTCCAGATGTGCTACTCTGGACAATAACTTAATCTCACTAACCTTAGTTTTTTCATGTGTAAAAAAATTATCCAAATTTATTTTCCTATTTTGGAGGGTGATTCTGGAAATAATATAATAATATATTATGTCTGATCAGTGTATAAACATAATTTAACTTTTTTGATAAGAAACAAAATCCCATATTTTTGAAAACTTAAGATTGTTATGACAATAATGACCCCACAAACCCTAGTATGAACTGACCAGTCCATTAGGCAATGGTAACTGTGTGGGCAGAGAATATTTAAATTGATCACAAATCTCAATTCTTTCAAATAGGTCATTGTCTTATTTCTGAAGTTGCCTATGCACTAGCAATAACTATGAGTTTAAAATTATAAATATACTTTTTTCTTTTTTAGGCTTTAAATCTCTCACAGATAAACTGAGAGGAGAAAACAACTCCATTTTTAACGTGGCTACTTCTCCTCAAGTCAGTATTTAAGGTTCCAAGTCAGTATTTAAGATCCTGCCTTGAAAACCTTAACAGAAGGTGAAACTATGCTAATTAGGATAATGGGAATTTATGTATCTATGTGTAAGGATCCTGGAGGGAGAGGAGATGCTTCCTAGGGCAGCTCCTCACTCAGGTGGGAATAAAAAATTATGTTTGGAAAGTGATACAGGTTTACTAATCTGAAAATATATTTAGAAGGTGCGATATTCCCCTCTGCTTGGGAAAGGTTGAAAGCTGTTTTCCTGATGATGAAGGCTTTACCAGGGGTCTGATACCAATAGGCATTCCCCTATCACTCAGACTCTGTGTAATTCTTCCTTTTCACATGTGCATGAACACACTAACACACATACACACACACCCCTGCAATGTCCTTTGGGATACATTTTCTCTTTTAAGCCTGCCTGCGTGAGTATGGCCCTGCATATCAGACAGAGCTTACCAGCTCACTTTATTATGTTTTGTTACTCTCCCTGAGAAAAGGGAATACTCATTTTATTGTCAGATTCTAGGATACTTTAGAACAAATTTACTAGTTGATGGAATAACTTCAAATTAAGAAGTTATGTACATAGCATTGAGTATAATATCAAACTCCTAAGAGAATTTAATGTTAAAATAGACTTTGAATTAAAGTAGATTCTTACTCTAGAATTTCCCTTAACATCTGTCTCATGTTTACAAAACTATGTCCCTTTTACTAGTCAGATAATGGCATGATAAATTTTATTATTTTCCCTCCCAGATGCTGGGTTTGAGTTTATCCTTTGTTCATGCTTTCAGTTCTGGGAATCATTAAAGCCCACGGTAAGCAAGAGTGAAAGGTGAATCAAAATAAATTTCCTAAGAATTTATATTTTTGAACTTTTATTATTGGGTTTAGGAGTTTATTTTCATAATTCTGAAATATTAAGTGATAATTTCTCTTTGTTGTATCGTGGAGACATAGCATTTACAGTCTTTGGCTAAACGAATTAGTGGGTATGACTCTATTACTTAACATTTTTGACTTCATAATATCCTTATGAAAGCCCTTCTCTCTGAGTTGGCCTGGAATTGAGACTCTCATGATGTGGGATATGCCACACAGGAAGAGAAAAATCCCAAGTCCTGCCAACCTTCTGGCTTCTTTCTTAAGGACATTGACTAAGGGGAGCTGGTGGCACATGTGTTTCATTAGACCTAATTGATCTATTAAAATGTATATTCTCACTCAGTAGATTCTTTTGGAAGATGAGAGATTCTGAATTTCTCACAGGTTCTCAGGTGGTTCAGAGGCTGCTCCTCCGTCCACATACAGAGGACAGCTGTAGGTTTTGGCTTGGCTCACCAGAGTTTGCAGGTCTTTGCTGAGGCAGCAGGCACAAATCCACCTGATAGTCACTTGGTGTTTCTTCCACTTCTATCTCCTGTATGCGCAACTCCCTTAATTTTTTTGGGTGGAAAAGATAATAGGGAAGGCAGGGAGAATCTCCTGGTGGGAGTACTACATTGATAACTTAGGATGTTACCAGTATTCTGGTATTCCACCATCCATTTAATATTCTAGATTTAAAACTGCAGTAGTGAAGTACTTACTATCCAGAGGATATAGCTGGTGGCCAGAATGGTGTCACTGCCATTTTTATTCTTTGTTTTCTTCATTTATGTTTAAATTTCTTAAGACATCTAGTCTCCATGGAAGCCATTATCAGGTTGCTGATAATTTTGGAGACTCCTGTGCAGGGGCTGGTAAGAGCTTTTTCAAACTGAGGACACTTATATATTAAAATAACATTCACAAACACAGCTTTAAACACAAATAGAAACTCAGCAAAGCTACAGAGGCACATTAGCCTGCCCAATAAGGCAGGCAGGGAGATAGAGAATTATTCCTCTTGGAATGAGGATGTTAGCAGCTTTTGTTGAGTACCTGTTCTTTGGTACCAGTAATAGTACTGAATTTTATTCCTTTACAGGATGGTTTTTCTATGAATGATACTGAACAGTTGCTTCATGTCAGGGACCCTGTCTGAATAACAAAGTTAAATAAGACAAGTGCCTACTTTCCAGAGATCTAATGCATTACAAAACTAACATATTAATACCACAAGGTTTTAAAGAATTTAGTAGATCTTTAATGTATTCATTTAATAGATACTTATTAAGCCACTATCATGTGCTAGGCCATTATAGTGAAAACAATAAATATAGTTCCTCCTTTAATTGAACTTATTAAATAACCAACTACACAAATAAATATGTAATGGCAAATTTATATGTGTCATGAAGGGTAGATGGGCTCTAAGGAAGAAAAAAGGGGAACCTGGTTGAGAATGGGATCACAGAGACCTAATTTGAAGAGGAGACATTTATTTCTCACAGGATGAGAGGTTTTTTAAGTAAAGAGATGAAGCAGCCCAGGAAGAAAGGATGGGACACACTGAGGCCCTGAGGCAGGAACATATTTGAAACATCCAACAGCTGAAGGCAGGTCAGTGGACCCTGAAGGCTGTGAGGGAGGAGAGAACAGCAATGTGAGGCTGCACAAATAGGCAGAGGCAGCTGGCATGACAGCACCCTGTAAGACCTTTCCTGAGTCTGCACTTTCTTCTACTTGGAGTGGGAATGCACATGTCCATTCTGCACTTTAAGAAGCTGACTCTGAAATACATAAAGCACTTACACAACTCTACTCCAGGAAGACAAACAACCCAATTTAAAAAAAATTGGCAAAAGACATGAACAGACACTTTTCTAAGGAGGACACAGAGGGACAAGAGACATATAAAAGGATGTCAGCATCACTAGCCATCAAAAAGATGCAAATTAGAACCACAAGGAGATACCACTTCACAATGGTCACAATGACCATCATAAATAAATCAACAAATAACAAGTGTTGGTGAGGATGTGGAGAAAAGGGAACCTTAGCACACTGTTGGTGGGAATGCAGACTGGTGTCGCCACTGTGGAAAACAGTATGGAATTTCCTCAGAAAACTAAAAATGCAACTCCTTGTTGACTTGGCAATTTCACTGCTGGGATTATATCCTAAGAACCCTGAAACACCAATCCATAAGAACCTATGCACCCCAATGTTTATAGCAGCACAATTTACAATAGCGAAGTGCTGGAAGCAACCTAAGTGCTCATCAGTAAATGAAAGGATAAAAAAAACTACGGTACATTTACACAATGGAATTCTATGCAGCAGAGAGAAAGAAGGAGCTTCTACCCTTTGTGACAGCATGGATGGAACTGGAGAGCATTATGCTAAGTGAAATAAGCCAAGTGGTGAAAGACAAATATTATATGATCTTACCTTTAAGTGGAACTTAATCAACAAAAGAAAAAAAGCAAGCAAAGTATAACCAGAGATGTTGAAATTAAGAACAATATGACAGTAACCAGAGGGGAGGTGGGAAGGGATAATGGGGGTAAAGGGAGGAAGAGTTTTCAGGAACAACTATAAGGGACACATGGACAAAACCAAGGGGTGGGGGTGTTGGGATCAGGGGAGGGAGGTGGGATGGCTGGGGTGGGGGCAGTAGTGGGAGGAAGATGCAGAAAACTGTACTTGAACAACAATAAAATAAAAAAAATAAAATAAAAATTTTAAAAAGAAGCTGATTCTGACTACAGACAGGAAAGGTGCAAGAGGCAAGGCAGAGGACTGGCAACAGTTGTCTTGTTCATCTTCTTCAAGAAGTTTCAACACTGATTAAAGTACTCCAAGTCAACTTGGACAGAAGTGTGGCCAGAATGTTTAATTAATTCATTTGATAATTATTTACTAATATATCTTATATTCTGGCATTGAGGAAAACAAGTGCATAAAACAAACAAAAATTCCTAGCCCCTCTTCCCCTTACTCTATTCCTTCCTTCCTTTCTTCCCTTCCTGTTTCCTTCCCTAAAATGTTGATTAAGTGGATTTGTGTGCCTCACACTCTATTAAGAGCTTGTAAATACTCCTTTGCATGGAAATCCTTTTACATAAACCCATGGGTGGAGCAAATTCATTAGTTGTTAACAACTACATTGGGGTATCAGTAAATGGTACTTCCTATAAATATTTATCATTATTCTTAATTATTATCAATTTCCTATTTCCTTTATATTCTCAGATCAGGTCTTCTGAGGGGATGTAAGTTGGAGAAAGAATTTTAGAGTATGCCCTCCAGTGAAAAGCATGTTTTTTAGAAATTACCTAAAAATATACAATATATCTTGTTATCTTTTTGGGTAAGAAGAACACACTAGGTTTTGGGGGACTTGGATTCCCATTCCCATTCAACTATTTTTAAACTGTAACCTTAGGCAGAATTCTTATTTTTTCTTATGTACAAAATAAAAACTTTGAATTGTATAAATTACAAAGCCCTACTCAACTATAAATTTCTTCTGTGGAAATCAACAAGGGATCTGGAATCAGAAGGCCTGATACATCTGTTCACTAATTTGTGACCTTGACAAAGTCACTCAGTGTTCCTGAAACCTGATTCCTCATCAAAAACATAAATAAATGATGCTATCTAGAATTGCAGACCTGGTATTTTAGCACAATGCCTGGAACTTAGTAAGAACTAAAAGCTACCTTTTCAATGGATGAATACTTTTCTATCTTTTGCAAATTAAATGAGATCGGGCATGTAAAGAAATTTGGAAACTATATAGTACTGTTTCAACAATTGTTCGTATACCTATTACAAACTCAATTTGTGTTATAAAAACAAAGCTTTCTTGTGTTCTGGGCTGAGCATGGCTCTTCATGCAGCATTATTTGTTAAAATGAGGGTATATCTCAAAATTCCTCAGCATACATTACAACAGCATAAAGTATGGCTAGAAAAATGAGTGGGTATGCCATTTAATGAGCTATTGAACTTCCTATCAGAAAGCCAGAAACTCAGAGGGAGTCCAAAATAACAACTTGTGCATAACCAGCCAAACCATAAGGCCGTATTAAAGAGCCAGAAATCTATTCTTAGCATGCCTACAAGATAAACAGAATAAAAAAGCTGGCATTGGCTTAGTCTTCCCTTTAAGGTAACTTTATTCATCATTTTTTAACATTTCCAGTTTTCATGCAACAGCCTCCTAATACAGACTTGCAAGTTTTATATGAGAATGACAAGTTGTTTAAAGTATGAAAAGTTGCCTCTGTTGTCTTAGGTTGGAATTTCTGTGAAATGATGGTTTGATTTCAACCTGCCAGTATTATATAAATTCCAGGGTGGTGGTTCACTTTGGAGCCCACTGCCATCCCACCACTCTAGCTTTCCAACTTTTGCTTTCCCATTCTTGAAAGAATTGTTGGAGACCAGCTATATAGTTTGCTCTAATTTGATGATCAGTAGAATTCCCATGTTTGCCATGAATGATTTCTCTCATTGAGAGTTACTTTGAGCTTGAGGTAGATTTCAACATTCTCAAAGGACTAAAACAAATTCCTTAGGTATGTGATATAAAGAAAAAACATTGCCTCTTTATTTCTGCTCCAGTTCATCCATCTAGAATGCAGGCCAGTGAGAAAGCTGGAATAAAGGTAGGCTAAGTTGACACTCTGGTTGCAATACTCATTAGCTCTATATTGCACTAAGAAACTTGCTGGTGGCCTCAAGAAATGGACTCAAAATGAGAGAAGGGAAAGATGCTGTGTAAAGAGGCATAGTAAGTGAGAAATAATGTTTCCTCAGGAAGTGCTATGGACCAGATATTTTATTAGTAAGAACAGCAACAAAAATAGAAGCAATGGTACAGAAACAACTCCCTCCCCCTTGGGGTCTTTCTGTACTATGGTTCTTCTTTGCCCACCACCATGTTAGGAACTGTGGCCCTCAATGCCAGAGTTTGGTAAAGAGGAAAGGAACTATTTTAATTAAAAGTTATACAGGTTTAGAATAATGGCAGAATTCTACCATTAAATTTCACTCCCGTTAGAAACAAAGATACACCTGCACACACACAGTCCTGCCCCTTCCCCCTTTGCCCAGTCAGGCCAGTCTCAGAGTATGCCAGTCAGGAATACTGTCCTCTAGAAGAAAAAAAAACAAGCCTGCAGCTCACTTCTCCCTGTTCCTCCCAGTAATCTGTGCTCAGCTGAGCAGTCTCCTGAGGTACCCAGCACCATCAGCAGTGTCACTGTGATCTCCAGTTCTTAATCCAAAACCACGTGGCATTTCCTCACCTTTTTGGTGACCCACCAGTGAGAATCCTTTCACTCCTTTTCTTCCCACATGGTCTCATGTTGTCTCACATTGCCCCACATGGTGGCCTGCCTTTTCGTTTAGATACCAGCCTGGAACTTCCTTGGTAACCCAATTTACAACTGGTCCCACAATTAGCTGCACCTGTTCGCATTCCTGTATTCTCTGCCATTCTTGGCTGCCATAGTTATTCTGGGCAGGTATGGCCCAGCACAGTGGAGCAAACCATCTCCAATCTTGCACAGGTACTTTAACTGGGAGGGGGTGGAGAGAGCTGCCTCCCTGCTACATCACAGGTCAAAGTCATGCCCATCTCCCTGCTATTACTGATATGCAAAATAACTCTCAATCCCTGTGCTGCTGCTTTTCACAACCCCCAAGCTAGGTTTGTGAAGTTCCCTGAGCCCTCTCAGTCTATACCCTATTATAGCAACACCAATAAAAACAGACTACCATTTAACTGAGTGCCTACTATGTGTCAGGTACTATAGAAGTTTCAAGATATACATCAACTTGCTTATTGCTTCCAAAACCATGTGAGATTTTCACAGATGAGGAAATGGAGGTAAAGAGAGGTTTAGTGATTTACTCAAAGTTATGTAACTAGAGTGCTATGGAACTGGGACTCAAACCCAGGTCTATCTCAACCTATAGCCCAGGGTCTTTCCACTTCACCATTCTACAGAGCAGGGGTGTTAAACTTATTTTCACCATGGGCCACATCAGCCTTGTGGTTGCTTTCAAAGGGCCAAATGTAATTTTAGGACTGTATAAATGTAACTACTCCTTAACTAGGGGCAAGGAGCTCAGTGTTGCCACCGGGTAGAAACAAGGTGCCAGGCCAGATAAAACAAGGTGGAGGGCCAGGTTCAGCCCGTGGGACTTGTGTTTACCACCTGTGCTATGGAGTATCAAGAAATTCTCAAGAATATTTGAATGGTGGCCTTGGTTTTCTGGCTCCAGAGCTGATGTGAAGGAAGATGGTGTTGGCTCAGGGCTCACAGAATGACCTGTTTTTGCTAAGAGGATGAGGGAGTTTAATTTTTTTCTTGTTTAACGCTAAAGCTAATCTAAATTGTGAGGTGTTGGCAAAAGGAAAGAGGAATGGTGTTAAAGGTGAGGAGTATCCTGGTGATGTCTGCAAACTAATGGCAAGTGTGTGTAGCCCATGTACACAGAGGCCTAAATGGGAAACACAGAGCCCAGCAGGTCATTAAAGAAAAGATAAGTTATACATGGTTGGGTGGTAGTGATTGATTCCCAAAAGGCTTCATGAAGGAGGTGGTTTTTGAGCTGTGGTTTGAAAGGGAGGCAGAATTCTGGCAGACAAAAATGGGGGTATTTCAAAATGTCAAATAACAAAACTCTTATCAGTGGTATCCCACACAAAAATGTGATTTTAATTGGGAGGAACTCACCCCATGAAGGCAAGCATCTTCTTTGTCAATGAATGTTTCATCCCAGCAGTTTGCTAGAGTGTATATTATTATACTCTAGTAGAAAGAGCCTTAAAGTTGTGGTGGAAGACCAGGTTTCAAATTCTAATTGTGGTACTGATATGTGACTTAATCACTCTGAAACATAGTTCCTCCACTTGTAAACCTGTGATTATTTCTGTCCTACCTTCCTCCAACTCTTGGACAGGTTCAAATGAGATAAAATAGTTGAAAGGTTGGCAAATATAAGGAATCATTTCTTTTAGAAGGTTTGTTTCTCAAGTCCATTCTGGATATTTCTGGGGATAGTGGCTTCCATTTGAAAGTTCCTTTGAAGTTCATTAGCTAAATGACTTGTTCCACACCATTTTATCATATAAGTTAAAATTCATATGGTGTTTAAATTTATCAAACAAGTAAATGGTGAAGATAAATTTGGACTCTACTTTCTATATGGCAAAGTAGGTCATAAAAAAGTCTATCACATTTGCACACAGAGCAACATAGATGCTTATGTCCATGCGCACGTGCGCGCGCGCACACACACACACACACACACTCCCATCTGTCCTGACCAGTTTTTTAATACAGAAAAATATTTGGATGCCAAAAAAGTAGGAAGAACATAACCTTAGTAAAATGTTAGTCTTTTAATGGGTTAAAGGTGGTTTTATGAGGAATTTACTGCATAGTCACTCTGTTGAAGACTCTGACTCAGACTCTGAGGGCATCAAGTCACATCGACCCAGTTTCAAACTTCCCACAGATGCTTGGTAGGAACAGTTTATTTATTAATTAATAATTTGTTAGTTTATTTATTTTGGTGGTGGTTCCATAGACTAGCAAATATGATGTTCTTCTAGGTATTGTGCTTTTGTAGGTTGAGGTGAAGTTTAAGATTTTCAAAGTATCTTTTTACTGTGCTTTCATTCCTACCCACAGCACAGTACCTGAGAGGGAGCACCAAAGACAATGCAGGGGCACAAGGAACATGAGAGATCATAATTTTATTTGTTGTTTAAATTTTTGATGGGTTTAGCAGGTAAAGTAGGAACTGGGTAGAGACATAGCATGCATACATTTGATATATAATCTGGATTTAGACCTAACTTTTCCAGCCGAACCTGCCTCCCATATCCAGATTCTACTTTATCATCTCTCAAGTATGTGAATATTTAGGAGTTTTAATGAGAAAATGGCTCAAACTCTGAACAGTAGGATCATTTTAGCGTTGTTCCACATATTTACTTCTAAGGATGTTTTAGTTATGTTAAATGCTGATGGGTTTGAATATCCAAGTATCCACATAAAGACTTTTATTTCTTCCTTCAGGGATTCTTTAACTTTGGCAAACATATAATTACAGAATTGTGTGCATATAATTATGAATCTGAGCTTTGGGGATAACTTGCAAGTTTTTCAAGGGTATTTTTGATGAGCCATAATTTCTACTTTAGCACACTGATTTTAATTCTTTGCCTTTCCCATTGAACCAAACAATGGCTCCACACTTTAAAATATTAGGTAAACAGCATAAGACTTGGACTTTAGTGGCACAATTCTTTTTAATACTGTACTTAGGTGATCCAGCAAGATCAGTAGGATAATTCTGAGACACTGCCTAAGAATTTTCAGGGAAACTGAAAAAGAACCTGCAGTTTATGTTTGTAGTATTAGTCAGCTATGACTATAATGATGCCATATAACATATTACCCCCAAGCTCAGTGATTTAGAATGACAATCACTTATTTCTATGTACCTGGGTCAGTGGCTCAGCTGATTTAGGCTGTGGTCATCTGGGTAGCTCTGCCTTCCACTGTGGGTCAATGAGGCTTGTCTATAGGCTTGGGATTTGGCTAGGTTTGCTCTGTGGCCCGTCTGAAAGGCAGGAGCTAACTGGAACATGCTCTTTCCATTCAGGTGGGCAAGCCTGGCCATGAAAGTACAGTATAAGTTCTATCATCACTAATAGCATATTGTATAAAGAGGTCCAATGGCCAAGTACAACGTCAAGGGCAGGAGGTACCTGGAGCATATGCTTTTCATGCAAGATGGCAAGCCAAGCCATGAAAACACAGTTCAAGTTCATGCTTCTATTATCATTAATGGCCTATCTTACAAACATGTCCAATAGCCAAGCACAAAGCCAAAGGCTGGGAAATGCATTCCAACTATCATGAGGTTATGACAAGGACATTGCTATAGAATTCTAATACTCATGGTTAAAGAATTGTGATTAATAATTTTTACTACCACAGGTGAGGCAGTCAATCAAAATACACCATGGTAGAAAAAGTTTTGGAAGCTAAAAGGACCAAACTCTGCTTGGCAAGTTAAGTTGTCCTGTAGGCTGCTAAGAAAGAACACCTTTCCAAGGCAGCGACTTGATTTTCTTCTATTAGGTTTTAGTTTTATTGCCAGATCTGGACTATGGTGGCCATGATTGATTTCCCCAGAGCTAACATATGGCATATAAGTGAGCATGAGACACAGTATCATTCAACAAACTGGAAAATTAAACCCTGTTTAGTCTCAGTGATCTAAACCTTACTTCTAAAACAGAGCACTGATAGGTTGAGGCAAGTGAGGTAACCTCTTTATGACTCAGTTTCTGTACTGATTAAAGAGGTCTAATAATGGCACCTACTTCACAGGATTGTTGAGAAGAAATAATAAGATAATGCAGGTAAAGCATTTGTTATAAAAATTTCTCAATAAATGATTTTCTTGTTACTATTATTAAAACAATGCTCAGGAAGT
>PVKU01017582.1:0-11074 GCA_004027475.1 Anoura caudifer
CCCCGTCCCCAGATTGCACACCCCGCCCCCGCAAGCCCTCCTGTTTCCCTCTGAATCCTGTGCAAACCATCCAAGGCCTCTCCCTTCTCTTGGGTCCACTTCAGACTTTCCGAGTTTATGGCTATCACATAACATTATTAGCCGTGACAATGACAATTAGAACAATTATACTGGGTCATAAACTTCCATAGGAGTTAGGAGTCAGCTCCATAGGAGCTGACAGTGAGTTTCTGGAGCTGAAATGGCCATCAGCCACTCCAGCTGTGCCTGACCGGCCTTGCCCTGCAGACAGCACTGGCCACCAACGCAAAGTGACGCTACCCTCTGAAGCAGCGCTTCCCTTTGTTACCTGGGGCTGCTGCAGGGAGCCCACCCAGGCCTGGGGTCCTTGGTGGTTTGGACTCCAGGGTTCCCCACTCCCTCTCCTCCTCTGAGCCTCCTGAGCTCTCCTTTCTCTGCTCCCAGGACAGCAGCTCAGCGTTGATCTCGGAGGGTCTCTCCAGAGGGTGGTGTTGCATTTCGGTTTCAATCCCTGATGGAGGAGGCTCCGTTCCTGTTAACCGTCCAGAGCCCCAGGATTGGTAGAGGAGGGCAGTGTGGCCCAATGTTTAGGCCACCAGCTTTGAATGGCCCTGGTTTCACCTGGGCTTGGCCACTTCCTCCCTGTGCCACGGTGGGCAAGTTACTTCCCCTCCCTGAGCAGCATCGGTTTTCCCCTTGGTAACAACGGCACTGCAACACTGAGAGCGCCTGGCGCTTGTGAGGGTCCGACAAAGTAGAGCAGCGGGAGGAGCTCCCTACACTCACGTGACGAGTGCAGGCAGCACTAGGGGGCGGGACTCTGGGCAAACCCGGGGCCACTCTTGCGCCTGGGTCCTCATCTGTAACGTGGCGACTGCGATAGACAGTCTCTGCCGGGTAGGTGCTGTGGGGACCCACGCCCTAACGTGTGTTAAATGCCTGACACACAGGAGCCCTAAATACATGTTAGCTGACAGCGTTGCTCTCATCGCCATCGTCATTCAGCTTGCAGGCAAACGGCCCCGTCTCACCCCGGCCCGGGGTTCAGGCAGAGCCAAGGCCGGCGTGCGACGGAGCAGGGAGAGCAGGCTGCTGGGATGCGGCCCCGCTCCAGCACGTCTGAGCTGTGTGAACGCGCACAGACGAGTCGCTAAACCTCCTGAGCTCCAGTACCTCCATCTGTAAAGCGGGAGGATGACAGCAGAGCCCCCTTCAGTGGACCGTTGAGATAGGCGAGGGGACCAGTGCGAGTGAAGGGCTCAGCTCAGCGCGGTGCACCCGGGACAGCCTTTATTATTCCAGACCCCGGGGGAGTGTTGGCCTTGACGAGGCCCTACAATTCTCCCTTCCTGCCACCACCGCACTTAGAGATGAAGAAACTGAGGGCAGGAGACACTAAATTAAACATCTGAGAACAAGACAGTGGATGGCCGTGCTAGATTAGCAGGGCGGACGATTAGAGACAAAGCTTCCTGTAATTGAGGGCTGATTGGGCAGAGCAGACGCCAAGGGCACGGGGCTGGAGAGGAGGGGCGAGAAGGGCCGCCTGGGACGGGCGGCCTCGGCCAGGGCCCGGAGCCTCGTTAGTAACAGTGATATTTCTCTTTTAATATAGGTAATGCATACATACTGTAAAACAGTTGGAATGTGCAAAATGTATATGAAGCACTGGCTTCTCACCTTCAAAGACAGTGACTGATACCTTTCTTCATTCTTTTCTACTTACATCCAAGTACCTATTTCCATAATTGGTTTTCCATTGGAGGACTGTTCCGATCGCCTCCTGGTCACCTCGCCTGCGAGGCAGGGGTTTCCTGTCCTAAGTGCCACGACTGTAGCTGGACGAGGAGAGCGACAGCACAGACGAGCACAGCCTGGGGGTGGGGTGTGTGCAAGCCAGGCAAGGCCACAGGAGGGCGGGGCCACAGGAGGGCGGTGCTCCGGAGCAGAGCGACCCAGTGGGGCATGGAAGGCAGGTTTGTAGCAATGAAAGGGCGAGGTGCCTACCAGTTCCGGGGGGGAGAACGTGAGTGGTTTGCGTGTGTAATTCCACACAGGCAGGGAGAGCGCGGCGGTTCTGGGTGACAGGCTAGCTGGCTCAGGAGACCTCCCTGCTGGGTGGGAGGCGTATCTGGCTGGAGCAGGGGAACTGGTTGCTGGGCCTTGGAGGTCTGTGAGGCACAAAGATGTCAAAGCAACACATGAAATTCTAGAACATACCATGCAGACTGTAAGGATAAACTGGGATTTGATGTCATGACCACCTCCTTCTCTTGAAACCACAATGGTCATTTCTTGCTCGTGTCACATGTCCACTGTGGTCAGCAGGGTGGGCTTTGCTCACCCTGGATACTCAGGGACTCGGGCTGGTGGGGGCGCCACTGTCTTCAGATGTCATTGTGTCCACACATGCTCCTGTGGCCACTTCAGCAGGGGCAGGAAGGACATGAGCACACCCTGGGTCTTCAATGCTCCCTCCCGGAAGAGGCATGTCCCACTCTGTTTGCATTTCGTTGGCCAAAGTGAGGCTCATGGCCACCCCTGAGCTGAAGGGGATGGGGACGCTCTGTTCTCCTGGGGGCACAGGGTGAGAGCTGGGTGCTGGTGAACCGGGCTGAGTCCTCCATGCACCTTACACACTGGTCTGGGTCTTTCTTACCTGAAACTCTGGTCTGACCAGTTTCCCATCTCCTTATATTATATATTCTTGGAAATAGCCCATTTAATTAATGTTCCATGATTTATTTGACTAAACTCCCACTTAAAAAAATCTGGATGATTTCAATTATTTAACTCTCATGAATAACATTGCCGTGGATTTCATTCTTGAATCTTTCTCCTATAAGGAGAAAGTAAAATAGTACAGAGTTTAAGAAACCAGTAATATTGAGCAGTCTTGGAGTGAATGATCCTCCGGTCCTGTCTGCCCAGCCGTCACGTAACCCCAGACCCGGGACCCTCTCCCGCTCCCCAGGCCCCACCCTGGTCCCACCACTGCCACCCTTGGATGGCTCAGTGGCCTCCAGCCTCGTCCCTACCTCTACCCTGGCCCTGCTCCTGTCACTCCCTCTGCAGCAGTCAGGTGACCCTGTGGGACACAGGGCAGAGCTGTCCCTGCTCCACTCCATGCCTGTGGTCCCTGCCTCACTCGGGCGGACTCCGGACAGTCCACACCGACAGTGGTCCCGACCCTGCGATCTCCAGCCCTTCCCCCGCCCGCCTCATCACTCCCCCCAGCCCTGGGACTCCTTCCTGGACCTGAACCCTCATCAGGTTCCTGCCCCAGGCCTCACCCTAACAGGGGTGAGGCCCTCCCTCCAGCTGGGGCCCCCTCTCCACATCTGCCCCACGCCCTCCCTCCCTTTATTCAGGTCTCTGCCCCAGTGTCTCCTGCTCTGACAGGCCTGGAAGCACAGGCCATCTGGCTCTGCCCACCTCTGCCACCTGCACTGCCCCCATTCAAGGGGGTCCAGGCACACCGGTCTTTCTTCTGCCACTGGAACCTCTGAGCCTTTGCAATGTTGTTCCCTCCGCCTGAGCATCCTCCAGGACACCTCACCCAGCTGACTCCTGTGTGCGTGCATCCGTCTCATGGCAGAAAGGTCACTTCCTCCGGGAAGCCTGCCTGAACCCCACCCACCCCCAAGGCTAGCTGTCCTGTGCCCCTTAGCTGATTCTTTAGGTAGTTACTGCTTCCACTTCGGATGGAGGCCTCACAGGGTGCATACCGTGTCTGCCTTCATCACTCCACATCCAAGAACCTCGCTCTGTGCCTGGTACAGAATAGGTGCTTAACGTCTAGGGGACCTGGCCTATCTGGGGGCCTGTCCAGGGCAGTGGGAGACGAGAGGCCCCTGCGAGGTGAGGGAGGGAACGATGGGGACAGGTAACAAGGGCCAGTGTGGGACAAACCTCACTTTTGCTGAAGGATGTGAAGTGTCTACCCACTCGGCTCACAGCTGTCTGGCCCCTCAGGACAGAACATGAGCCACAGCCCCCTGCAGACTCAGCCTGATGGGCACCGGTTAGTGGGCAGCAGTGAGTAATCAGGTCACAGCCCTCCTAACCAGGCAGGGCTGCCGACGCCACCAGGAAGGTCCTCACGGAGACTCTCCTGGCTGCCCAGCTAAGGGAGGGTGTCACTCCGACCTCAGTCTCCACCCTGTCACCGGGGGCACTGGGGGCAAATGGGACCCATCCCCCAGCATGGCCAAGATGCACACCTCTGCTCCCAGCCTGAATGGGAAGGTTCCTCTGAGCACCTCCGGTTCTACACTAAATGGTCTCTGAGTTTTTGCTGGCATTGGCCCCATTTTTGTAGGCAGAGGACCCAGGAGCCCAGGGCTTCAGGGCTGGAGGGCAAAATAAGGAAAAACTTTGCTACCAGAGCAGACAGTGAAGATGGCCCCTTGAGAAGTGAATAGATCCAACTGTTACCTAAAAAATTAATCGCTAGCTCGAATGATCTCCCTGTAACTGCCCTCATGCCTGTCCGCCTCCTCCCTTCCCCCAGCTTCCCTCTCTTCACAATGCTTTCCTGTTTTCTTTTTTCTTTTTTTATTCTTTTTGCTTAGCCAGGGGACACCATTTCTTTGCAACGTCATTTTCATGAATTTCTTTCAGGGAAAGATAGGGAGGAACCCAGCAGAGATGACCCTGTAGCTCTGGTCACAGGAACCAGAGAAACCGTTTTCAAACTGCAAACAGCGATTAGAAGCCGGAACACCACAAGCGTCAGTTACAGCTGGAGATGAGGGGGGAGGGCCCACCCCACCCAGCCCGCTCCCCGGGATCCTCCTCGATCCTCTTCTAAATTGTATTCCTCGGTGTCTCCTCCCCATCCTGACCCTGGGCTTCCCACTGAAACTTAGATAGTTGATAACCATAATATGTAATGTTTCTTGAGACCACAGTATATTCCAGATCCTGAACTAAATACTTTAAATTAAGAACCTCACTCGTTCACCCCATATGGCGAGTATGTATTCTCCTTCTCTCCATTCATTGGACATTTACCAAACCCTGCCGCAGGCAAGGCTGTGCCAGAAAGCAAACCAGTATTCATCGAGCGGCTGTCTCGTGCCAGTCCCTGTTCTCTCGGTTCCTCCTTACCACGATCCCTTCTCAACTAGAGGAAGCCGGGGCTCCTGGCTCAGGGCTGAGGTCACCCAACTCCTGGTCTGGGTGTCCTGGTCTCCCAGTGAGGGTCTAACACACAGAGGCATCACTCATTCAGCCCTGTCTCCCCAGGACGGACCCCCACTTTGCTCAGGGGGCAGTATTATTCTTGTTGCTGCTGTTGGGAGTGCCGTAATAAATAACCAGGCTTCAGCAGCCGGAGCCGCAGCTCCGCTTCCTTATGAAGCCCACCACGTGACTGGTACTGTGCATCTGCTCCTATGACGGCCTTGAACACCGGGCAAGGCAGGACTTGGCCCTGGAGAAAGGTATGGATCCATGAGGCTGAGGATTTGTCCAAGGCAGCAGCAAACCAGTGGCTGAACCAGGACACAAATCCACGTCTGGCCCTTCATTTCACTGGCTGTAGACACAAGCTTGTGTGTTTTTAAGAAAGCTGGGAAGGCCATTCTGTGAGGTAATGGAGATGCTGAGAAAACCTGGCTGCGGAAGGAAGCATGGGACGGAAGAGCAGAGAAGCCCAGATGAAACCGTGAGAGAAGGGTGGGCAGGGCTCCTGGCCCCTTTCCATGCCGGAGTCAGATCCGTGTTCACGAAGACCCCCTAGGGCGGGTCCCCTCCCCCTTTCCTTCTTCCTCCCCCATTTTTCTTTGTTTAAACTAGGCAGCAGGTTATCCTGTTACAAGAAGCCCTGACTCAATGCCAAGGAAACCTGTTTATTTTTAAAATCTGCATTAAAACAGCTCTGTTTCTATCAGTGAGTGTCTCTCTCTCTCAGAAAGCCTTCATAAATAACAGAAAGGAGTTTTTGCAAACCTTTATGGAAATTAAACCCACAATCAGGGTACACACTTGTTTAACAAGTGATAATTAACTGCTGACAATATAATTTCAGCTTGGATGCAAACATGTTTTTCATTAAAAAGTAATCAAAGATCGTTGCCTTGGGAAGCAGGGTCTCCTCTGCAGAATGCAGCCCCTCCGCCGACAGCTCCAGGGTTGGCGTTCAGGGTCCGCTGCTCCCTGATGGCTGGGGTTTGCGCCCCAGAAGAGATGCCAGGATGGGATGGGCTTTCGGGGCCCCACGGACTTTGGGGCAATTCCCAGGAGGGGGCTCAAGCAGCCTCTCTCTCACTAAGGGTCCATCTGCTTTGGGTGCCCCAAGCTCCTAATGTGCCCGGAACCCCGGACTGAGCAGGGACTCGGCACCAACTGCAGCTTCGGTGGTGAGGGGAGCGCTCTGGTGTCTGCAGCCCCTCCCTGCCTTGGGTCCTGCAGGTGTCCTAGGCCTTCGTCCATTTGACCGAGGAGGAGACTAAGGCTCGGAGAGGTGGAGTCACTTGTTCAAGGCCACACCACTGGTGGGATGTGAACTCTGACCCTCACCCCACCTCCACCTCCCTTTCTGTAATGAATCCATGTGTTCTGTGCTTCAGTTTCTTCATCTGTAAAATGGGGATAAGACTAGTACTCTCCTTCTGAGCTCGTCTGAGGATGAAAAATGCCGATATATATAGATATCATATACATACGTGTCACTTATATATTTACACACACAGCTCCTAGAACAGTGCCTGGCCTACAGTAATCCCTCAGTGTGCATTAATGCATGTTAATTATTATTGCTAATATTATGAATATTAATAGCACTGACTAAATACTGACATTGCCAATCAATCATTTTATAATAGTTAACATTAATAATACCAGCGGCGTACTGATGCGTGAGGTGTACTTTTTCCCTTTAGCCCGCGGGCCAGTTGGCTCTGCCCCCACAGTCACCTCCGTGGCCCCTCTGTGGACTCCGTGTGGATCTTCAGCCTCCATCGAGGAGGGAAAAGTGAAAGGGACCGTGATGCTGGGGGTCGGGTGCGGAGCTGCTTCCTGGCTCTCGAAGGTTTGACTCATCTGAAACAGACGTGTCCGTCTTCTCCCGGCTGACGTCACAGAGCCCCCTTCTCTGACCCACACGCGAATGTGGCCTACTATGACCTGTTGGAGCATTTTTGTCCCCACTCCCGTTCCCTGGGTCCTCCCAGGTGTCTGCAGAATTTACACCCTGTCCCACCACACCAGCCGCACGGAGCCAGCCCCTGCTCCTAGAACATCCCCACCCTTTAACATCTGCAGCCCCACACACACTGTTCCACTGCCTGGAAAGCCCTCTCTTCCATTTTCTGCCTGGTGGAATTTGATGCTCTGAGGCTCAACCCAGACGCTGCTTGATGACCCCTTGTACCCTGGTGGTTCTGCCCTGACAGAGCACAGAGCAGAGGCTCCTGCTCCATTTCTTCAGGTGCCTGCCTCGGTGCCTGGCCTGTGAGTTATCTCAAGCTCCTTGACGCCCTCAGGTGGGCTTCATTATCTCTAGTTTCCAGTGGAGGCTCAGGGAAGAGAATCGACTTGCCCAAAGTCCCTCATCTAAAAGGTACTAGAGCCCAAGCGGAGACCCAGGTCTGACCAGCCCAAACCCTGGGCTATGCGTGATAGAGTCCCAGGCTGCCTTCCTTCTACATTCAGATCAAATGAATCCAGATTGTCCTTCCCCTAAAGGCAGCAGGGTGTGGTGTCCCATAAGTCTTCACTCCTGGCGTTATTGGTGCAAGCCTCAAACCCAGGTGTGCACAGACGCAGGCACAAACCCCACACACATCACTGTGGACGTTTGCATGTTCCCAAGTATGTAGGTGAGCACATCCACTGTACTCCAAATCTGTCTACACCCCAGCCCCATGGAGGCCGCACAGGATACTCAGACTCAGTGAGCCCAGATGGGCCTGGGGTGGGTGGCACAGGGGATGGAACCAGCTTAGAGGCTGGGTTTTAACTCCTGGTCCTGAAAACCCTCCCTCTACAAACCCTAGAAACATTTGATCAAATATAACAGAAAGGACAAGAGCATCCCCAGGGAACAGAGAGGAACTAACAACCAGGGTAGCAAATGTGTGAACTGGGGCTGACATGCCCGGGGTGGGAGTGAGATTGTGAGTCTCGATAACCTGAGGACTTGGGCTTAACACAGTTGCAAGGACATATGAAGCCTTGTGTCCATGGGAGCCTGGGAGCGGTATCTTTGGTCCGCACCCAGAGCTGAGACCTTGGAAGAGCTATTAATGCATCTTCAGTGAAATAGTGTGTTAGAAAAATACAGTCTGTTCAGAGGAACTAGGAGATTGCAGGGAAACTTGTCTGTCTCTCTCTGGACCCTGGATAGAGCAGCAACACAAAGAGTTCTCTTGGAAATTTGTGAACACAGGCCTGTACCTTTTTTGAGCTTGCAGTTTTAATTTACCTCTTAATGTTGATTCCTGAACATAGAAGCCAAGAAAGCAATTCATAACTGGTCCCAGGCTGATGATACCTCTGGGGCAGCGAGAGAAGCCAACCCAGAATAGTTCAGTAGGGCTACGTCCTCCACTCATGTGACACAGACTTTCCAAAGAGACAGACCCACTGAAGAGGAGCTCAAAAACCACAGTTCCAAAACAAATGGAGAATGGGCATCATACATGAGAAGGAGCAGACAAAAAGAGAAGAGGAAGATAATCCAAAGGATGATTGCAAGGGAAACTCTATTACAAACATGCTTCCAATAAAGACATGAAAGAAAAAATCAAAATCGTAAGAATGATGGGGAAGGAGTCAATCGGTGGAGCTCAGAGGGTTTGGGGGCACACAGGTATTTTCATGCCCTGTCTGTGCCAGTATATGTTTGTCCAGACCCACAGAATGTACAACACTGGAGTGAACCTCAATGAAAACTATGGACTTTGGGTGATTATTACTATCGGTTGTGACAAATGTACCATTCTGGTGAGTGATGTTAATGACGGGAAAAGCTATGCAGGTGTGGGGGTAGCGGGTATGTGGGAAATCTCTGTACCTTCCTCTCAATTTTGCTGTGAACTTAAAATTGCTCTAAAAACATAAAGTGTTTAAAAATATCATAAGAATGGAACCAGAGGCTGTGAGAAAAGAGCAGGCACATTGGGAAATGGAATCTTTGCCTGAAAATGAAATATGTAATTTTTGAAATAAAAACTCAGTGAATGAGTAAAATAACAGATTAGGCAAAGCTAGAAGAAAACAAGTGAACAGAAATAGCGATAAGAGGAAACTTTCCAAAATACAGGTCAGAAAAGTATATTATGGAACACATGTAAGTGATATTAAGAGACATTAGATCAGACTAAGATGACCCACCATACATGAAAAAAGCATTGTAGACTATAACAAAAGAAGGAGAAAAGAGAAAAATGATCAAATTTATAAGGACTCAGAATTTTCCGGAATTTATGAAAGATGATTTTCAGATTCAAGAAGCTCTATGCATCCTAAGAAATCTTTTCAAAAATCTATGCTATGTCTACACCTAGATCTACTTTGAGATTTACTTGTACCTATACCAACGGGAATTGATGAATTACAGCTACAAAGACAATTTTGAGAAGGAGGAAAACAAGATGCAAATGGGAACACACTGTAATATTCTGTTGATAAAAAGTTCTGAAGCAGGCATAACTAATCTACAGTGTTAGAACAGGCTAGAACTGGTGGTGTGGTAGAAAATAAAAGGAAGCATGCAGGACCTCTGGAAAAGCATTAAAAGCAGTTTATATTTAAAAAAAAAAGGAACCAGGAAAGGACAGAGCAACTAAAGGAAGGCAGATTGACAGAAGACTACTTCAGAGCAACCGTGGAGACCAGAGGACAGTGGAAAAATATTTTTGGTGCCAAGAGGAATAAGTACCAAAGGAGAATTCTAGTTCTAACTAAACTATCACTCAACACTAAGGGAATAAAGATATTTTTACATAAAAACTCAGATAGTTTATCACTCACCAATCCTTGCTAAAAGAACAAATAAAAGATCATTTCCAAAGGAAGAACACTGAGCCTAAAAGGAAGGAGTAGGATGAAAGCAGGAAGCACATGCAGAAATATTTGTGTACTTGTATAAATCTAATTACTCACTGACTTTAGGAAACAAGAGGAAAACCAGTAACAAGAAGAGTAAGCACTCAGCTGTGGAGAGAGAAGGAAGATGCACTTGAGGACACCAACATTAAGATGAGGGGGGAGATTACAGTTAAGATATTGGAAGGTCTTGGGGTTATTTAAAGGGAGGGATGGGATGCTGGTTAGCTTCAGACTGTGTTAAATCTAAATAAATACATTTCCTTCATTTAAGGTGGCTAATAACTGAGAGAAACAGGATGCAGACCTTTGAAACCAGTAGAAGCAGAAAGGGAATGAAGACGATTCGATGGATATAACAGACAGCAGAAAATGCATACAAGGCAGAGAAGAAAGAGGCAAAGGAGAAGACCAGGATGGACAGGATGCACAATGAGACGAAAGAGTCTGACTCTGCTATTCATCGTCTTGTGACTTTAGCAAGAGCCTCCACTCCTCTGAGCCTCAGCTTGCTCATCTGCAAACTGGTGATAGGGGCATGTTTGGTAAAGGGTTGTGATAGTGTGTTCCGTTTAAGGGCGACCAGGAGGACTAAGTACAGTCAGCACTGACAGGCAGAGCGATCCTCACACTCACCGTCCCTCTGTGCCAGGCGCTGTCCCATGTGTGCCCCACATGCCGCGTTGCTTACCCCTCACCACAGCCCCAGGAGGTGGCACTGCTGTCATTGTCACTTCACTGACGAGGGAACAGGCTCAGAGGCGAGAGGGTTGCCGAGGTCATACAGCCGGGCAATCGCCGAGCCTGGACCCAAACGGGAGTCCTCTGACCCTGGAGCTGCTTGCTGACTCGGTGACTCTGAGCAGCTGACTCCCCTTTCTGGGCCTTGGCTCCTAACCTGTGCATCGTGGGCCACAGGGCAGCCTGGGGCTGGGCAGAGGGGCAGCACGTGGACCCCCAGCACCATGGCCAGCACAGGGTGACCAGTCAATAAGGC
>PVKU01017583.1:0-11072 GCA_004027475.1 Anoura caudifer
CCCACCAACAGTGCACTAGGGTCCCCTTTTCTCCACAACCTCTCCAACACTTGTTGTTTGTTGCTTTATTTATGATGGCCATTCTGACAGGTGTGAAGTGGTATCTCATTGTGGTTTTAATTTGCATCTCTCTGATAGCAAGTGATATTGAGCATCTTTTCATGTGTCTCTGGATCCTCTGCATGTCCTCCTTGGAGAAGTGTCTGTTCATTTCCTTTGCCCATTTTTTAATTGGGTTGCTTGTCTTCTTAGAGTGGAGTCGTGTAAGTTCTTTATATATTTTGGAGATTAAACCCTTGTCTGAGGTATCATTGGCAAATATATTTTCCCATACAGTTGGTTCTCTTTTTATTTTAATACTGTTTTCTTTAGCCATGCAGAAGCTTTTTATTTTGATAAGATCCCATTTGTTTATTCTTTCCTTTATGTCCCTTGCTTTAGGGGACATATCAGTAAAAAATGTTGCTGTGTGAAATGTCTGCAATTTTCCTGCCTATGTTCTCCTCTAGGACTTTTATGGTGTTGTGACTTATATTTAAATCTTTTATCCACCTTGAATTTATTTTTGTGTATGGTGTAAGTTGGTGTTGGCGTTTCATTTTTTTGCATGTAGCTGTACAATACTCCCAACACCACTTGTTGAAGAGGCTACTTTTACTTTTACTCCATTTTATGTTGCTGCCCACTTTGTTGAATATTAATTGACCATAGAGAATTGGGTTTCTTTCTGGGCTCTCTGTTGTATTCCACTGGTCCATGTTCCTGTTTTTGTGCCAGTACCAGGCTGTTTGATTACAGTGGCCTTGTAATACAGTCTGGTGTCATGTATTGTGCTCCCTCCTACTTTGCTCTTCTTTCTAAAAATTGCAGCAGGTATTCGAGGTCGTTTATGATTCCATATAAATTTTTGAAGTGTTTGTTCTATATCTGTGAAATATGCCATTGGTAATTTGATAGCTATTGCAATGAATCTGTAAATTCCTTTGGGTAGTATGGACATTTTAATGATGTTAATTCTTCCAATCCACGAACACGGTATATGCTTCCATTTGTTTGTGTCTTCCTTAATTTCTTTCTTCAGTGTTGTGTAGTTTTCTGAGTATAGATCCTTTACTTCCTTGGTTAGGTTTATTCCTAGGTATTTTATTTTTCTTTGTGCTATATCAAATGGGATTTTTTCCTTGAATTCTGCTTCTGCTATTTCGTTGTTGGTATACAAAAATGCCTTTGATTTCTGAATATTGACTTTGTATCCTGCTGTTCGGCCAAATTCATTTATTAGGTCAAGCAGCTTTTTGGCCGAGTCTATAGGATTTTCTATGTACACTATCATGTCATCTGCAAACAATGATAGCTTTGTTTCCTCCTTTCCAATTTGGATGCCTTTTATTTCCTTTTCTTGTCTAATCGCTGTGGCTAATACTTCCAACACTATATTGAACAGAAGTGGTGAAAGTGGACAACCTTGTCTTCTTCCTGATCTTAGTGGAAAAGATTTTAGTTTTTGTCCATTGAGTATAATGTTGGCTGTAGGTCTCTCATATATGGCCTTTATTATGTTGAGGAATGCTCCCTCAATTCCCACTTTGCTGAGTATTTTTATCATAAATGGGTGTTGCACCTTATCAAATGCTTTTTCTGCATGTATTGATATGATCATGTGATTTTTGTCTTTGCTTCTGTTTATGTGATGTATTACATTTACTGATTTGAAAATATTGAGACATCTTTGCATCCCTGGGATGAATTCCACTTGGCCATGGTGTATAATCTTTTTAACGTATTGTTGGATGCAGTTTGCCAATATTTTGTTGAGAATTTTAGCATCTATGTTCATCAGCGATATTGGCCTAAAGGTTTCTTTCTTTGTTATGTCTTTGTATGGTTTGGGGATTAGAATGATGCTGGCTTCATAAAAAGAGTTTGGGATTCTTCCATCATTTTGGATTTTGTTGAACAGTTTGTGAAAGATAGGGGTTAGCTCTTCCTTAAATGCTTTGTAAAATTCTCCTGTGAAACCATCCAGTCCAGGGCTTTTGTGTGTGAGGAGTTTTTTGATTACTGCTTCAATTTCATCTGTTGTTATTGGTCTGTTCAGGTTTTCTGCTTCTTCTTCATTGAGTTTTGGGAGATTGAATTTTTCTAGAAACTTGTCCATTTCACTTAGGTTTTCAAATTTCTTGTTGTACAGTTCTTCATAGTAATTCCTTACAATCCTTTGCATTTCTGTGGTGTCAGTTGTAATCTCTCCTCTTTCATTTCTGATTGTGTTTATTTGGGTCCTCTCTCTTTTTTTCTTGATGAGCCTGTTTAAAGGCTTGTCAGTTTTGTTTATCTTTTCAAAGAACGAGCTCCTGGATTCAATGATCCCTGGAATTGTGCTTTTAGTCTCTATGTCATTTAATTCTGCTCTGATCTTGGTTATTTCCTTCCTTCTACTTGCTCTGGGCTGTCTTTGTTGTTGTTCCTCGAGTTCTTGTAGGCATAGGGTTAAGTGGTTTGTTTGAGATGTTTCTATCTTTTTTAGGTAGGCCTGTATCACCATGAACCTCCCTCTGAGGACTGCCTTTGCTCTGTCCCATAAGTTTTGGGTCATTGTGAGTTCATTTTCATTTGTCTCCAGAAACTTTTTGATTTCCTCCCTAATTTCATTCTTGACCCATTCATTGTTTAATAGCATACTATTCAATCGCCATGTTTGTGAGGATTTTGGGTTTTTCCCTTTGGGGTTGGTTTTTGGTTTTAGTCCCTTGTGGTCGGAGAAAATGCTTGCTATGATTTTAATTTTCTTGAATTTGTTGAGGCTAGTTCTGTGTCCTATCATGTGGTCTATCTTTGAGAATGTTCCATGTGCATTTGAAAAGAATGTGTATTTAGTTTCTTTGGGATGAAGGGCTCTATATATATATCAGTTAAGTCCATTTCATCTAGAGTGTTGTTCAATGCCACAATATTTTTGTTGATTTTTTGTTTGGAAGATCTGTCCATTTTTGACACTGGGGTGTTAAAATTCCCTACTATAATTGTGTTGCTGTTAATACCTTTCTGGCAGTCCTCAAAGATTTTCTTGATGTATTTAGGTGCTCCTATGTTGGGTGCATTTATATTTACAATATTTATGTCTTCTTGGTGGATTTTTCCCTGAGTATTATGAAGTGACCTTCTGTGTCTCTCTTTATGGCTCTTTTTATGAAGTCTGTTTTTTCTGATATGAGTATTGCTACTCCAGCTTTTTTTTTCCTGTGCATTTGCTTGGAAAATTTGTTTCTAGCCCTTCACTTTGAGTCTGTGTATGCCTTTTGTCCTGAGGTGGGTCTCTTGTAGGCAGCATATGTGTGGGTCATGCTTTCTTATCCATTCAGCTACTCTACACCTTTTGATTGGAGCATTTAATCCATTTATGTGTAAGGTTATTATTTATAGGTACTTATTCATTGACATTTTTGTAGCTGTGTTTCTCTCTCTCTCTCTCTCTCCCCCCCCCCTTCCTTCCTTTCCTTAAAGCAGTCCCTTTAGTATCTCTTGCAGAACTGGTTTGGTAGAGGTGTATTCTTTGAGACTTCTTTTGTCTGGGAAGCTCCTTATTTGGCCTTCTATCTTGATTGAAAGCCTTGCTGGGTAAAGTAGTCTTGGTTGTAGGCCTTTGGTTCTCATTACTTGGAATATTTCTTGCCATTCTGTTCTGGCTTGGAGCGTTTCCATTGGGAAGTTAACTGCCAACCTTATCGGGGCTCCCTTGTATGTTACTTCCTTTTTCTCCCTTGCTGCCTTTAAGATTCTCTCTTTGTCTTGGAATTTTGCCATTTTAATTATGATGTGTCTTGAAGTGGGCCTCTTTGGGTTCCTCTTAATTGGGACTCTGTGTGTTCCCTGGATTTGTGTGACTTTTTCTTTCATCAAATTAGCGAAGTTTCCCATCATTACTTTTTCAAATAGGTTTTCTAACCCTTGCTCTTCTTCTTCTCCTTCTGGAATTCCTATTATACAGATGTTATTATGTTTCATATTGTCTTGCATTTCTCTTAATCCCTCTTCATTCTTTCTGATCCTCTTTTCCTTTTCTTGCTTTTTCTGGATGTTTTTTCTACTTGGTCTTCCAACTCACTGATCCAATCTTCTGCTTCATCAATTCTGCTTTTCATTCCTTCCACTGTGTTCTTCAGGTCAGGAATTGTATTTTTTATTTCCTCTTGGCCCTTGTTGATAGTTTCTATTTCCTTTTTCATGTTGATATAGTTTGCAGTGAGTTCATCGTAGCTTCCCTGTGGTTTCTGGTAGCTCCTTGAGAGCTCTTGAAGCTTCCTGACAACCATTGCTTTGAACTCCAAATCTGATAGTTGAGTTGCCTCCATTTCATTTAGCATTCTTTCTGGGGCTTCCTCTTTTTCTTTCATTTCGGGATTGTTCCTTTGTGTTCCCATTGTTTGTGAGGCTCTTCTTGTCAGCCTCAGCTTCTTAAATTGTTTTGTTCTGGTTCTCTTGGTTTATGGTGTGAAGTTCTGTGGTAGAATACCTGTGAGATTCAGTGGTGTTGTCTCCTTCAGGTATCCTGGTGTTCACAGCTTCCAGTGTCTCAGCTGTTGAAATCCCCCCTCTTTGCGACCAACTGTGTTTTTTTCACAGTTCCAGGGTTTATTTGTTTTGTTTTGTTTTTGTCTCACTCGTGGTTATATAAAAAAGAGAAAAGAGGAAGAAAAAAAAGAAAAGAAGAAAAAAATAAAATGAGAAGAAAGAAAAGCAGAAAGGAAAAAAAGAAAAAAGGAAGGAAGAAGAGATAAGATTGGAAAGAAAGGAAGAAGGAATAAAACAAGAAAGAAGTAATGAGAAGCAAAAGGAGTTGAGGGGTAAAAAAGATAAAAATAATGAAAAAATAGTTAAGGGGAAAAAAAGAACACCAACTCTTGCTGTTATCAATCTTGCCGAGCTGGTGTTTCTGGTCTTGCTGGCTGTAATGGCTGAGGGGTGACAGTATTGCTTTTCTCCCTGTTCAGCACTCAGTTATCTTTGGGCTACTGTCCTCAGAGGTAGCCTGGGGACTCTCTGTACAGGGCCTCAGGTGTATCTTCTGAGGTGGCATGTCCCTACTGTGGTCACTTGCAGGTGCCTAAGATCTCCCAGCCATCCACGCAGGGGCACTGAGTGTTGCACGGGCACCGACTGGTCATGACACGGGTCCCTGATGGCATGCGGGTGCTGAGTGACAGCAGCGCAGGTCCCCCAGTGGTGCGCTGGCACAAGCTCCGACGTGCAGTCCTCCCAGGGCTATGAGATCTTAACTCCTCTCTGTGAGATTTCAAGCAAGCAGGTTTATCCCAGTGCTGCTGTAATCTTGTTTGGCTGGGCAGGGAGCAGTTGACGGGGCTCCCTCCCTAGAGTCTTTTGTCGAGCACTGGCCCTGGACCTCAGCCCCTGCCCTGGTCTCCACGCTGCTGGAGTACTCTCCTTGCCGTCTGGTTTTCCAATGTCTGCTGCCATTTTTGATCTCCTGTTTTCAAATATGCTGTGTTTCTGATGTCTGCTCTGTTCCTCCGTCAATTGGCCAGGTTTTTCTCCTGCGTGTAGGGGGAAGTGGACTGTACTTCCTCCTACCATGCCACCATCTTCCTTCTCCAACCTTCTTAAACTTTCAATAACAACAAAAATACAATCCTCAAAACAAAATAAAAGAGAATAGTTAATAGCATTAAATTTGGCATTTAATCTATTGACTCACCTAATTAACAGGAACGATAATTTCCAACATTAAATCATTGGCCAGGGTCTTGTTTCAGAATGAACTGAAAAACAGTTCAGTGGTCTCATAAGCTGTAAGTGATGCTGTGGATGATCCAAATCATCATATTGGCTTTTCCACTTACTTACTTGTCCCAGTGGTCAAATACATGGGTGAGCAAAGGTAGGTTTACCATTGTATGTGAGAGTTTATTCTTATATTATTATTCATTTATTAATTATTGTAGTATTTATTAGTATTATTTGGCTTAGTGTTATTATTGTTTTGTATCCTTATGATTTATATTTTAGGTAATGGCTGGTAATTTAAATTACTTTTGCACACCCTTATATTTGCCTTTCATTGAGCCATAGTTTTCCTATCTGTGCTGTAAGGAAAGAATACATTTTCCTGACACATAGGCCAGGGCTGATGTTCACCAGTGTGATTTTATGTAATGTACCCAAGAGTCCTCTGGAGGGAAGCAGAGGGAAGGACTGTCAAGAGCTGTGGCTATATAAACCAACTGGAAAGATATACTGTAGTAATTTTTGTTAATAAAAACATAAAATCCTTCAAATCAGATAAAATCTGTCATTTGTCCCCCACTGACAAAACATCTGGACTAAATCATTAAAGTAATTGTGTATATCTACTTTGCTCTACTGGTGAAGACTCCATCTTTCTGTTCTCTAGGAAACTGTTTGGTCTTGAATCCATTTATTTCTCTGAAATATTTTTCTATAGTCTGGGCTCTGGGGATATTTTCAGCAGGAAGAGACTTGCCCAAGAAATATTCACAAAATTCAAACAATACTTAGACCCATGGAAAAAAAATTATTTGGTGTCTCTCTCAGAAGACTTTATAGGCTATTTATTCTTGATTATTTTTTCTTCCTTTACCAGTTCTCTGACACCATGCACCTTCCTCTTGCAAATAAATGGAAGACCTGAATGTCCCCCAAACAGCAAGAAACATTTGGGAAAAGTGTTTTTTTTTAAGTGAATTTCTTGCATTTAAAATAAGAATATTTTCCTCTCATATTCTATCCTCTTCTAACATCACTTTTCTTATTCTCTTACATTTCACCCCAAAATTAGCTCCATTGTCTGTGCTTTAAGAATACTTTGTCTCAATGTAGCCCCTTCCTCTTCAGTGGTGCTGATCAGATTATATCAGGAAATATCAACTCACAAATGTTTTATATACTTGTTCCACATTAGTAATAAGTAATACCTAAATAACTAAAAGCAATAATAACTAATAATAACAATGGAGACTGTCTTAGCGTCAAAAGAAGAGAGAGTATCAGAAATTATCAACTCACCTGAAAATTCTAGGGCTGCTTCCAGCAAAACTGCCAGACACAGGCACTAATAGACAATGCAAAATGGCAGGAGTGGACTGGGTGGAGGGGGGAAAAGTGGGAAAATGAAGGAAATTTGTAATAGTGTCAAAAATTAAAAAAAGAAAAAAGAAAATGTGAGACCTGCGGTCAAGATGGAGGCATAAATAGACATACTTTGCCTCCTTGTGCAACCATAGAATTACAACTAGATCTAAAAACAAATAATACCCAGAACTGTCAAAAATCAAACTGTATGGAAGTCTAACAACCAAAGATTTAAAGAAGCCACATTCATCCAGACAGGTAGGAGGGGCAGAGACTCAGAGATGAGGCAGAGAAGCAAGAAGATGTGAGGTGACACAGAGAGGTGGCAGTGGCAGTAACAGTGGAACAGGCATGGGTGGTCCCACATTCATGTGTGGTGGATAAAAATTGGGAGGGATACCTTGGGAGTAAGTGATCCAAGCCCCAGGCCAGATGGCACAGCCTAGGGTTCCAGCACCAGGAAGATAAAGACTCATAACTTCTGGCTGTAAAAACCAGTGGGGATTGGACCAGCAGAAGAAGCTGCTGGATTTTTTAGGAAACTTCTCTGAAAGGGCCCACATGGTCTTGAAATGTACACAAATGCACCCATTTGGATTCAACACCATGGCAACAGCTGGAAGTGTGCCAGTTGCATACAGGGAGTGGGTGAAGTGACTGAAAATTGGGAGAGTGCTGGGCAAACACAAAGAAGTCAGATAGAGGCACAGTCCCCTCTCCAAACCCTCCTCCTACACAGAGCCACAAAGCTGTGGGGTTTTCCCCACCCCGATTACCTAAGGTTCTGCTCCACACAATTTACAGGTGCCTTTTACAGGGAGTCAAAGCAGCTCTATCTAATACACAGAGAAAAACACAGGGAGGCTGCCAAATTGAGAAAACAAAGAAATGTGGACAAATGAATGAGCAGAACAAAACTGCAGAAAAAAAGAACTAAATGAAATGGAGATAGCCAACCTATAAGATGCAGAGTTTAAAACACTGGTGATTGAGATCTTCAAAGAACTCACTGAGTTTGGCAACAATAAAAAGGAAGAAATGAAGGTTACACTAAGTGAAAGAAAGAACAATCTAAGGGAGCCAACAGTGAAGGAAAGGAAGCTGGGATTCAAATCAACAATTTGAAAGATAAGGAAGAAATAAACATTCAACCAGAAAAGAAAGAAGAAACAAGAATTCAAAAAAAAATGAGGTTAGTATAAGAAGACTCTGGGTCATTTCGAATCATGCCGACATCCAAATCATAGGGATGCCAGAAGAAGAAGAGGAAGAGCAAAAAACTGAAAACTTCTCTAAAAAAATAGTAAAGGAAAACTTCCCCAATCTAGTGAAGGAATTACATACTCAAGTCTGGGAAGCTCAGAGAGTCCCAAAGAAGTTGGATCCAAGGAGAAACACACCAAGGCACATTATCATTAAGTTACCCGAGAATAAAGATAAGGAGATAATCTTAAAAGCAGCAAGAGAAAGGGAGTTACCTACAAAGAAGTTCCCATAAGACTATCAGCTGGTTTCTCAAAAGAATCTTTACAGGCTAGAAGGGATTGGCAAGAAGTATACAAAATGATTAAAAACAAGGACCTACAATCTAGATGACTCTATCCAGAAAAGCTATCATTTAGAATAAAAGGACATATAAAGAGCTTCCCAGACAAGGCAAAGCTAAAGGAGTTTGTCATCACCAAGTCATTATTACGGGAAATGCTAAAGGGACTCATTTAAGAAAAAGAAGAAGATCAAAAGCATGAAAATTAAAAGGGAACAAATGTACAGCTATCAAGAAATGAATTTAAAAAAAACTAAGCAAACAACCAGAACAGGAATGGAATGGTAGGTGTGGAGATCACTCAGAGGGTTATCAGCTGAAGGAGTAAGGGGGAGAATGGGAAAGAAGGTGCAGGGATTAAAAATCATAATTGAGTGGTAAAAAATAGACGGGGGGGGGGCTAAGAATAGAATAGGAAATGAAGAAGCCAAAGAGCTTATATGCACAACCCATGGACATGAACTAAGGGAGAGATTGCTGGATGGAAGGGGGGAACCAGGTAGAGTGGGGCAAAGGGGAAAATTGTAATAACACAATCAATAAAATATATTTAAGAAAAGAAAAAGAAAAACGCAAGCTTGTGTAGTTCAGAAATTGTCCCAGAATAGCCATTTCCTGCTGTACTTCCTCAATTGTCTGTATCCGCCCCACAATGGCACTGGATTTTAGGATTGTTAACCTCAAACTCATTAAAGATTCTCACTGTCCATAAACAAAGAGTCCACTGTGTATGTGTGTCTGTGTGTGTGTGTGTGTGTGTGTGAGAGAGAGAGAGACAGAGAGAGAGAGAGAAATCCACACCCAGAAAAAAGAGAAAAAAACAGATAAGAAAAAGCAAAAAGACTATTTCTTGAATCATAGAGATGTAATGTGCAGCATAGGGAATATAATCAATAATATTGTAATAACTGTGTAAGGTGTCAGATGGGTACTAGACTTATTGGGGTGATCACTTCATATGATATGTAAATGTCTATGCTGTACACCAGAAACTAACATAATACTGTATATTGGCAATAATTGGAAAAAATTTTTAAAACTATTTCTCACAATTATTCAAAATGAATCATATTAATGGATCATTGGAAGTACCAATGGTCTCAGTTGGTATTATTCACTGAACTAGTTTGTGTTTTGGACTTTTAATCTAGAAATAGGGTCAGTTAAGAATTAAAGCTGTGGTGACAAAAAAGGAAATGATATGCTACTCTGCTTGCTCTAACCTCATCCACTTAATGCACCATGAGGAAAGCTTGAAATGTAATCCAAAACTCTTGTCTATAGCTTAATTTTTTAACATTGCAGCTGATTAAGGCAAACCAGTATTTGTAGAGGGAACATATATGCAGAGATTACTTTCTTTGAAAGCTAGATATATACCTAACACTACTTTTAGGAATTACCCAAGGGAAATGAAAACATATGTGTACACAAAAACTTGAACACCAATGTTCATAGCAGGTGTTCTGTGTCCTGAATATGTTGGTGAATAAACACATTTATACATGTGTTAAATTCATAGAAGGGGATATAAAATACATTGATTATGTTGTGTGAGATAAAGAATTAAACAAAAACAAAAAGGAAGTAACAGAGTATGGTGGGCAGCATATGGTATTATCCCTAATACTTAGTAAATTCTTAATTTAGCATAACTATATTTTACATATTTTAAATATATATTATGTTATATATATCATATATACAGACATACACAATTAAAATTTCATATAATTTCTTTTTAATCTTATCTAATCATCATTCTGAAATGAAGTGCAGGTATTATGTTCTCATAAAAATAAATTGAAGTTTAATAACAGACTAGTACACTAGCAGGGAATCCGTAGGCATAAAATTTCTTACTAATCAAATTCAAACTACATAAGGCATAAAGAAATATCATTAATTTAAAGATATGGGTATCAGAGTTTGTTATTAATCTGGCTTTCACACCCTAAGGCCCACTTCCCTAGGCAATATGCAAATCAAGCGACTTGAGGAAGAACCTGGTCCAGCTCAAGTTACACATGCAGATAGGGGTTCTGGGAAAAGCCTTTCCAGGGACATGGTTCCTCTGCAAAATCGTTGAAGAGCAGGGGCCTTGCCTGGGGCAAGCCATATATGCAAATAGAAGATCCTCAGGCACCCACTATTACTACATGACAGCTGGTTTACCCAGGCTGCTGTGGTGTCTCCCAGCACTTCTAAGAAAACAGTACCAAAACTAAACTCCTGATCTCACGTGACCATCATTCCGATTTTGCATCTTTCTTGATTGCCCTCCACTCCCTCTCCTCAATCTTCCCGTCCATCCACTGCCCCATTGGAGTCCATGCCAACCCCTTTATTCCCTCCTCCATCACGCACCAGAGTTGGCATGACACATTTGCCCTATCACGATGCCTTAGTTATGGTCTAT
>PVKU01017584.1:0-11076 GCA_004027475.1 Anoura caudifer
TTGGTGACCCACACCCTGTAGCCTATGGAACGAAAGAACTAAAATTGCAGTTTGTGTATCCAAAGACTTCGGTAAAGATTGTGATCTAGGTAAACATGGCTTGCCTCCTCACACAACCACATAGAAATTGCAACTGAAATGTAGAACAACCATCACTTAGAACCATTAGATATTGAGTTGAATAGAAGTCTGACATGTATAGAATTAAATAAACCACATCCATCCAGACTGGTAGGAGGGTTAGAGAAGTGGAAAAGGCTGGTCATACATCAATGTGTGGTGGATAAAAATTCAGGAAGGATGTCTTGGGAGTGAGAAGTCCCAGCCCCATACCAGGTCCCCCAGCCCAGGGTTCCAGTGCCAGGAGGATAAGTCCCTATAACTTCAGGCTGAAAAAACAAGTGGGAATTGAGTCAGTAGGAAACACTTGTGGAGTCCTAAGCAGTTCACCTTACCGACATGGACTTATTCAGACTTCCTCCTTGTGAGCTCCAGCACTAGGGTAGCAGCTTGAAACGCTCCAGTGGCAAATAGGGAGAAACTAAAGTGGCATCAAGGCAAGAGCTAGGGGACAGAGGGGCAGGGAGAGGTCATTGCTCCTTTTCTGAGCCCTCTCCCCACAGAGCCACAGAGCTGGCAGGCAGGTACCATATCGGAGACTCCATCAATCTGGCTAACTCTCTTTTCCCTGACCTGGAGATCCCCTGAGACTTTGCCCCGCCCAAATTACTGGCCCATCCATGCTGCTTTTCTGTATGAATGGCTGGTCTTGGCTCATGCTTCACAACTTCCTGAGACAGCACACCTATATTTCATTCTTACAATAAAAGGTCATGGCTTGGGCATAAACAGGGAGGATTCTTAACATTTCTTTAAGCTGTCAATTTGGCCCTAGAATCTGGTGTGTTTATGGTGTAGCTAGTTAACATCTTAGGGGTCATGGTCAAGTACATTTTTCTTATTTGACAATATGTGAAAATAGTACATACATAGAGCAAAACTATGATAATACATATTAAAATAGAATAAAATATTGCATTCCAATACTTAGAAGCAGATACAGATTTAAACAGGAAATCATACCATGATGATTAGTATCAGTTACAATAAGATGGGAAACTTTAATCAACTTATTAGCAACAATATGTGTTTGTATTCTGTGTTGATTAAGTTGATTCTGGTTTCTATCTAATAACTTTTGCATCAGTGTAGAATTCTTGATTAGTTCTATCAAGGGGTGTAAATATGTATATACAGACGGAAGAGGTAAAAACTTGGGTACCCAGGTGAGAGAAACATCATCGGCTTGGACAGGCAAAAGGTAAAGGACATCACTCTGCCAGTGGAGAACCTCTAGGTGCTGCAGACGCCCAGAATATGGGGCTTCTTCCACCAGCATGGCCATTTCCGTTTGATTATTGCTAACCAGACATACACGCTGCACTTCTATCTTATATAACGCTGAGTAATTGTTAACAGGAAATAAAGTAAGAATACATAGATTAGAGGAATGCTGCAGTAAGCAAGGTTTCATTTGTCTAGTTAAGCCTTTACACATCAAACCTTGATGGGTGGGAATACAATCTTGGAGGTTATATGTCACATTTTGCAAATCTGTATATGTCCCAGTTAATTGGAGCAGAGCAAAAAGTTTCTTAATACAGAAGGGAGAAGATGATATTGACATAACATTTTAACATGCTGAGGGTCATAATAGATTATTTCCCCTAGACAGTAGTTTTCAGCAACCATTCGTGGCCAGGCACATGAAATTGTCTTGTTGGCGGGGTTGTCTACGGTTTACCCAGAAGAGCCACAGTTGTGATGTAGAACAGGAAAGAATGGTTCCGGGTGTCCAGGTCTCAACCATCCATATCATCTACCATCCAAGGAGAAGCCCCAAAAGACACTGTTATTCCCACAGGAACAACTGATTAGTGGGTAGAATTTCAATATTGTCCTGTTCTGTGTAGGTAACTGCTAGGGCATTGTTAGCTCCTTCAGCAATAACTTCTGTGGCCCTGGGCCTATCGTGGGGATATTTCTTTACCCATACCTTAGCTCCAGTCTTCCTATTGGTTGATCCAAAGCCTCCCACTCTGGTGGTGGCCTCAGGGGCCTGGAAAAGTTGTTGCCATTCCCCCTGTGATAGGATAATGACTGCTTGAGCCACCCATTCCTGGGCTTGTGGTTGTACAGGTTGTGAGGATACCTTATGCAGTAGTACTTTTATTTCTCCCACATAACCTGAATCAATAACTCCAGCCACAATTTGCAATCCTTTTAAAGCTAGACTGGATCATGGGAGAATGTGCCCAAAATATCCTTTTGGGATTTGCATACCTAATCCTGTTGGGACAGTCTGAGTAGTATTAGGGTCTATCCAGATCTCCCACAGTGTGTGTAAATCACTTCCCACTGATCCTAAATTGCCCATATATGGACCCTGAGCATTAGGATCGATTGCCTACGGTTTTAAGGTAGTAGGACATTGCTGGCTATGAATCTATAAATTGGGAGTCATCATTCATGTGAGAGGCATAGAATTGCCTAAAGGTCGATTATTCAATTGTTGCAAAGCAAGGAATAAGTGATCTTTCCAGTTTTTATAAGAATTATTTCCTAACTTTCTCAGCTTTTCTTTGAGACCATTCATTCTTTCAACTGACACTGAAGCCTGTGGATAATAAAGAATGTGATATACCCATTCTAGATCATGTTGCTGGCAATAGATCTCAATTTCCTTTCCATTAACATGAGAACCATATCACCCTGAATTTGTAAAGGGGAATCATAGTAAAGTGTAATGATGTCAAGAGTTTTGCATGTGTTTTTCTGAGTAGTGCGTAGGTATGCACAGACAACCAATACCCCTGAATAGGTGTCTACACAAGTAGAAATAAATTGACATCCCTGACTTACAAGCAATGGTCCAAGATAATCTATTTGCCAGATCTGAGCAGGGAGTGTACCTCTAGCTAATTCCCCCATTACTATCTTGGGGATGGATTGTAAAGCATCCTTCTGACAGATTTCACACTCATCCTTTATCTGCCTCAAAATGGAGGAAGGGACATTTGTTCCTCAGGCCTGTGCCTACCTGTGCTCCTAAATGTCCCGTTTGACGGTGTATCCATCGGGCAAGGGAATAGTCATCTTCAGAGGTGGTGGCAGCAGCTACTTTTGCCAGAGCGTCCGCAGTGGCGTTACACTCACACTCAGGCGGATCCTTCTTAGTATGTGCGTCTACATGGAAAACAGAGACATCAGTGCACTGAACAATACCCCAAATTTCTTTCTATAGAGGTTCTCCCCAAAGTTCCCATCCATGAATTTCCCAATTATTATGTTTCCAAATGGGCATCCATGTAGTTAATCCATTGGCTACTGCCCAAGAGTCAGTAAACAAATGACATTCTCCACCCCTCACCTCCTGTACAAGCGCTTGGTGAAAAGCTTTCAGCCCAGCCATTTGGCTGCTGCCCTGTTTTCCGGTGGTTTCTAGAGTGACTCAAGTATGGGGGTTGTAAGCAATAGCCTTCCAATGCCTTTCTTGACCAATGTATTTAGCTGTTCCATCTGTAAACCAAGCATGTTGTTGTTGGGCAGAGGTTAGGGAATTATATCCTGCTCCCTAACAGACAGGGGAACAAGTTTTTCCTTAGTATGGGGCAGTATAGTTGTCTCCCCCTCCAGATGTCCCCTATCCATCACCAGTTCATGGAGATGTGCAACTCCTGATTTGCTGGCCCTCACCCTATTCTGAATGTACAATTTTCATTTAATTATACTAGCTTCTTGGGCGTGTCTAATTTTATGGGATGCTGGGGCACTCAAAATCCAATTCATAATGGGGATTCCAGGTCGTAGTAGGACATCATGTCCCACAGTTAACTGTTCCATTTCTGTCAAAGCCCAGTAAGCAGCAAGAGAGTATATGACTCCCCAGCATTAGGCAATTTTCTAGACCAGAACCCTAGAGGCACCTGCTTTCCCTCTTGTTGCTGAATGCAGTGAGCTTCTAACTGGGGAGGATATTTTGCCTCCTCCTCCAATTCTCTCATCCCAGATATCCCCGTCCCACTTATCAGGGTCCCAATCAAGTGGGGCAGAAGCAATCGCAGCACGCACTTTCTTTTTGTTTACCTTGCCCTGGCACTTCTTATATTTATACTGAGCACACCGTACTGCAGCCTTTTCAGCCACTGCCTGATAATTTCTGGCTTGATCCCCCAGAATAAAGATCTGACATTATAAGATGGAAAGTTTCCCCTGCAATTCTATGAGTTCTCACTTGAGCTGATGTTTTTCCTGCAGGATCTGCTCTTTCTTTTCAAGACACTTTTGATATGCAGTTTGAATGACCCGCCCCCAGCGACAGTTGCCAACCATTTCTTCTCATTTCTCAGCATTCCGTGGAGGCATTCTACTAACTGGGGTGGTTTCCCAGGCTTCGCCTTGCCTCCCCAGTCCTTGCAGTGGTCCATTCCCTTAGCCTATTCTTGTGCAACCTGAGAAGACAGCAAATCCTCCCAAGTCCAGCACTTCACAAATCGCACATTTCACTTCAGGCTTATAAAAAAAGGTCATATTGTTCTCGAATCCTGTTTATGATGCCAATTTATGTGCCATTAACTGGCACTTATGAGATAGTGGCCACTTAATTTGGGGGTTTGGGTTTGCAGACAATAAACACCCCAAGTCAAAGATGAATAGTTAAGCAATTTATTAGGCAAGAGAAAAGAGAAAGCAAGAATTAAGAGCACATATCACCAGATGGGAAATCACTAACACCCAAATGCGATGCTGGGGCATGCCAGAGACAGCAGCATTTGGGGTTCATCTGGGAAAAGTTCCAAGCAAAGCATCCTTCCATCTGGTGGGATTCCAGTCTCACTTTGGGGACTCTGATTAAATATGTTTTAGACAAATGTGGCTATGCTCTAAGGGCCTTTTGTGACTTGATTGACCAACCATTCCCTCCAGAGAAAAGCCAGTTCTTTCCCCAAGGACACAATCCGTGTTTACAGGTACTGAGTTAAAAATTAATGGTGCTTAGTCTTCTGTGGAGAACTAGTTCTCTCTGAGAGACAGCACACATATATTTCATTCTTACAATAAAAGGTCATGGCTCTGGCATAAACAGGAAGGATTCTTAATATTTCTTTAACCTTTCACTTCCTAAATCCTCTCAAACAAGCAAAAGTCAGCCTCAATGAACCCCCATCTCCTGTACCGCTTGAGAAGTGGCTGCAGGCCCGGCACTAGTCGCAGCCAGTCTATATTCACAGCTTGACTTCACCTGGGAATCTCTAAGCCCAGCACAAGTAGCAGCCATTTCAGATTGCTTTATAGCTTAGTCAGGGTGGTCCAGGGCAAAGTGCAGGTGGGGGCTGACCTTGGCCTGCACACCCAGTGGACAGCTACAGACCACATTGGAGCACCATCACCCTGTGCCCTCATAGCTGATCCTCCACAGAGGGCAGAGCCTGGTGGTCAGTGGTCACAGCCAGTCTTTGCAGCTGACTGGTCTGGGTAACCGTCACATTGACCTGCCAACAGCAACCAAGGGTCCATTACAAGAGGAGGGTGTACTCAGCCTACACGAAGGGCAACTTAAATACCCAGTTTGGGTGATAAGAGAGGCTGTGCCACTGGACCCTATAAGACACCTACTACTTTAGGCCACACTACGCAGACAGGGAGTCATAGCAGCTCTACATAATACATAGAAACAAACACAGGGAGGCTGCCAAAATGAGGAAACAAAGAAATATGGCCCAAATGAAAGAACAGATCAAAGCTCCTGAAAAAGAACTAAATTGAGTGGAGATAAACAATCTATCAGATGCAGAGTTCAAAACTCTGGTTATAAGGATGCTCAAGGAACTTAATGAGGACCTCAAAGATGCAGTTAGAAACAAAGGATACACTAATTAAAATTAAAAAAAAAAACAATTTGCAGATTTTCAGAGAAATATCAGTAGAGTGGATAAAACTGAGAAGATGTGTAACATTAGGAAGAAAAAACAACCAATCAGAGCAACAAGAAGAAAAAAGAATCCAAGAAAAATGAGGATAGTATAAGCAGCCTATGGAGCAACTTCAAGCATTATAACATTTGCATCATAGGGGTGCTAGAAGGAGAAGAGAAAGAGCAAGAAATTGGAAATATATTTTAAAAAATAAAGAAAACTTTCCTAATTTAGTGAAGGAAATAGTCATGCAAGTCCAGAAAGCATGCAGAGTCACAAACAAGATGGAGGCAAAGAGGCCTACACCAAGACACATCATAAACAATGCCAAATGCTAAAGAGAGAATACCAAAAGATAAAGAGAGAGTCTTAAAAACAGCAAGACAAAAGCAATTAGTTACCTGCAGGAGAGTTCCCATAATAGACTGTCAGTTGATTTCTCAAAAGAAAATTTGCAAGCTAGAAGTTATTGGCAAGAAATATTCAAAGTCATTATTGCTCTATACAGCAAAGATATTTTAGACTCCAAGGGCAGGTTGTTTCCCAGACAAGAAAAAACTAAAGGAGTTCATCATTACCAAACCATTATTATATGAAATGTTAAAAGAATTTATTTAAGAAAACAAAGATCAAAATTATGAACAATAAAAGGACAACAAATGCATATCTATGAGAATTGAATCTAAAAAACAAAGTAAGCAAACAAGAACAGAGACAGAACCATGGATATGAAGAGCATTGTGATGGTTGCCAGATGGGAGGGGAGCATAGGGGGGCATGGGTGAAGAGGTGAGGGGGTTAAGAAGTACAAATAGGTAGTTACAGCCCTGGCCGGTGTGGCTCAGTGGATTGAGTGCCGGCCTGTGAACCAAAAGGTCACTGTTTCGATTCTCAGTCAGGGCACATGCCTGGGTTTGTGGGCCACATCCCCAGTTAGGGGCATGTGAGAGGCAACTAATCGATACATCTTTCACACATAAATGTCTCTCCTTCTCTTTCTTGTTTCCTTCCCTCTCTCTAAATAAATAAATAAAATCTTTACAAAAACCCAAATAGGTAGTTACAGAATAGCCTTGGGGATGTAAAGTACAGTATAGGAAATGGAATAGCCAAAGAACTTGTATGCATGACCCATGGACATGAACAATGGGGGGGGATTGCCTGAGGGAGTGGGGGGGGGCAAAGGGTGAAATATTAGGACAACTGTAATAGCATAATCAAGAAATATAATTAAAAAAATCTGTTTGTGGAATAGGATTACTGAAATTACATGCTTGACCAGGTCAGGACAACCACTTGTGCCAGGGCCAGTACACAGCAGGAGACTATGGAAGGTTGCTGATTTATATCTGAATGAACATCATTTATATTCAGCCAATCTCTAAGGGGGTTTTGCAGAAATCAGCCTCCATTCTGGCTCATGTCCAGCTTGCAGGACAGACACAGTCATGTCAAGGGAACAGTCCCTTCTCCATAGGTGTGTAGGGACTGCCAGGGAGAAGGGGATGGTGTGGCCAGGGATAAGTTGGGAGGTAGGCAACAGACTGGGGACATGTGCTGTGGTGAAGTGAACACACATGTGCACGGGGGAGGTGGGCAGATGAAGGAGGACATGGAGATTATTTTTGACAGGTTATTCTTGAAAAATATCTGTATAATATATATTTTACTGATTATGCTATTAGTTCTCCCAACTTTTTCCCCTTTTGCCCTCCTCCACCCAGTACCCCCCATTCCCTCCAGCAATCCCCTCCCTTAGTTCATGTCCATGGGTCATGCATATAAGTTCTTTGGCTACTCCATTTCCTATACTGTTCTTAACATCCTCCTGTCTATTTTGTACCTACCAATTTCTACTTCCTAATCCCTGCAACTTTTGCCACATTCTCCCCATTCCCTGTCCCAAATGATAACCCTGCAAATGATCTCCATATCTATGATTCTATTCCTGTTCTGCTTGTTTGCTTAGTCTGTTTTTTAGATTCAATTGTTGATAGTTGTGAATTTTTTGCCATTTTAATGTTCATAATTTTGATCTCCTTTTTCTTAAATAAGTCCCTCTATCATTTCATATAATAGTGGCTTGGTGATGATGAACTCCCTAGCTTTACCTTGTCTGGGAAGCACTTTATCTGCCCTTTAATTCTAAATGACAGCTTGCTGGATAGAGTGATCTAGGTTGTAGGTCTTTGTTTTTCATCACTTTGAATACTTCCTGGCAGTCTCTTCTGGCTTGCAAAGTTTCTTTTGAGAAATCAGCTGACAGTCATATGGAAACTCCTTTGTAGGCAATTCTCTGTTTTTCTCTTGCTGCTTTTAAGATTCTCTCTTTGTCTTTAACCTTTGGCATTTTATTATGCTGTGTCTTGGTACACTCCTCTTTGCATCCATCTTGTCTGGGACTCTCTGTGCTTCCTGGACTTGTATGTCTAATTCCTTCACCTATTTAGGGAAGTTTTCTTTCATTATTTTTCAAATAAATCTTCAATTTCTTTCTCTTTCTATTCTCCTGGCACCCCTGTGATTTAAATGTTGGTACCTTTGAAGATGTCCCAGAGGCTCCTTAGCCTATCCTTGTTTTTTTGGATTCTTTTTTCTTTTTGCTGTTCTGATTAAATGGTTTTTTGTTTCCTTGTTGTTGAAATCATTGATATGATATGAGTCAATATGAAATCATTGTTGATTCCCTGTAGACTTTTCTTTATTTCATTTAGTGTAACCTTCATTTCTGTCTGGGTCTTTTATTTTTTATTTTTTTATTGATGTTCAAATACAGTTGTCTCCATTTTCCCACCACCACTTTCTCCTGACCTACCCGCCCCTACCTCCCACCCTCAATCTTACCCCCCTTTGGCTTTGTCCATTGGTCCTTTATACATGTTCATTTATGACCCTTTCTCTTATTTCCCTCCCCCCACCCTCTGGTTACTGTCAGTTTGTTGTTAATTTCAATGTCTCTGGTTATATTTTGCTTGCTTCCTTGTTTTGTTAATTAGGTTCCACTATAGCTAAGTTCATATGGTATTTGTCTTTCACTGCCTGGTTTACTTCACTTAGCATAATGCTCTTCAGTTCCATCCATGTTGTTGCAAAGGATAGGAGCTCTGTCTTTCTTTCTTTCTGCTCTGTAGTATTCCATTGTGTAAATGTACCACAGTTGTTTTTTTTTTTAATTGATCCACTCAGTTACTGATAGGCACCCAGGCTGCTTCCAGTACTTGGCTGTTGTAGATTGTGTTGCTATGAACATTGGGGTGCATAGGTTCTTTTGAATTAGTGTTTCAGGATTCTTAGGGTGTAATCTCAGCGGTGTAATTGCTGGGTCAAAATGCAATTCCATTTTTAGTTTCTTGAAGAAATTCCATACTGTTTTCCACAGTGGTTGTACCAGTCTGCAGTCCCACCAACAGTGCACTAGGGTCCCCTTTTCTCCCCAACCTCTTCAACACTTGTTGTTTGTTGCTTTGTTTATGATGGCCATTCTGACTGGTGTGAAGTGGTATCTCATTGTCGTTTTATTTTTTTAAATTATTTTATTGTTGTTCAAATACAGTTGTCTGCATTTACCCACAACCACTCCCTCCCCAACCCTAGCCATTCCCATCTCCCTCCCCTGATCCCACCCTGCCTTGGTTTTGTCCATGTGCACTTTATAGTTCTTCCTGAAAACCCTTCCCCCTTCCTCCTCATTATCCCCTTCCACTTCCCCTCTGGTTACTGTCAGATTATTCTTAATTTCAATGTCTCCAGTTATATTTTGCTTGTTTGCTTATTTTGTTGAGTAGGTTCCACCTAAAGGTGAGCTCATATGGCAGGGGTGTCAAACTCATTTTCACTGGGGGCCACATCAGACTCGCAGTTGCCTTCAAAGGGCTGAAATAATTTTAAGACTGTATAAATGTAGCTACTTCCTAACTGTTAAGGAGTTGAAATTACATTCTGCCCTTTGAAGGCAACCACGAGGCTGATGTGACCCCTGGTGAAAATGACTTTGACACCCCTGTCATATGGTGTTTGTTTCACCACCTGGCTTACTTCACTTAGCATAATGCTTTCCAGTTCCATCCATGCTGTGGCAAAGGGTAGGAGCTCCTTCTTTCTTCCTGCTGTGCAGTATTCCATTGTGTAAACATACCATAGTTTTTTGATCCATTCACTGATGGGCTCTTAGGTAGCTTCCAGCACTTGGCTATTGTAAATTGTGCTGCTATGAACACTGGGGTGCATAAGTTCTTATGGATTGGTGTTACAGGATGCTTAGGATATAATCACAGCAGTGGAATTGCCATGTAAAAAGGCAGATCCATTTTTAGTTTTCTGAGGAAATTCCGTACTGTTTTCCATAGTGGTTGTACCAGTCTGCATTCCCAGCAACAGTGCACTAGGGTCCCCTTTTCTCCACAACCTCTCCAACACTTGTTGTTTGTTGCTTTGCTTATGATGGCCATTCTGACTGATGTGAAGTGGTATCTCATTGGGGTTTTAATTTGCATCTCTTTGATGGCTAGTGATGCTGAGCATCCTTTCATATGTCTCTGGGCCCTCTGTATGTCCTCCTGGGAAAAGTGTCTGTTTGGTTCCTTTGTTCATTTTTTTTGGCCTTTTAAAGAGAATTTTATTTGAGAGGTTCTTACAAAGATTGTTGCAATATGAAAGTCATTTGTTTGATAGAAATATCAAGCTGTCTTTTCAAGCACACTGAAGTAACCCAAAAACATATTTCAGAGCTCACAGAGCTTAAAAAGAGCAAAGATTATATGCAACCAGACAAAACCTATTTCTGCATTTTCTATTTCTTGCTCAGACTGCTTTGCCTTACCAGACTGTCACTAAACATCTTGAGGAAATGCAGGGATCATTTTGTTTGGAAACTTAGACACACCAGAACACATATTTACAAACAAACTTTTACAGATACATTAATTGAAAAGATACCATTCAAAAATGGAATTTTGAAACCTTTTCTTGCCAATTGATCAGAATGCAAGATGTTAATCAAACAGCCCTTAAGCTGTCTTGAGTTTCCATACACTAAATATGTATTTCAGAAACCTCTGCTAAACCATTAGCTAAAAGTAACATTAGCAAAAAATGTGAAATG
>PVKU01017585.1:0-11070 GCA_004027475.1 Anoura caudifer
TTGGAAAATTCCATACTGTTTTCCATAGTGGTTGTACCAGTCTGCAATCCCACCAACAGTGCACTAGGGTTCCCTTTTCTCCACAACCTCTCCAATACTTGTTGTTTGTTGCTTTGTTTATGATGGCCATTCTCAATGGTGTGAAGTGGTATCTCATTGTGGTTTTAATTTGCATCTCTCTGATAGCTAGCGATACTGAGCATCTTTTCATGTGTCTCTGGATCCTCTGTATGTGCTCCTTGGAGAAGTGTCTGTTCAAGTCCTTTGCCCACTTTTTTGTCTTCTTAAGAGTTGCTTGTCTTCTTAGAGTGGAGTTGTGTAAATTCTTTATATATTTTGGAGATTAAACCCTCGTCTGAGGTATCATTGGCAAATATGTTTTTCCATAGAGTTGGTTCTCTTTTTATTTTATTACTGTTTTCTTGAGCTGTGCAAAAGCTTTTATATTGATGAGATCCCATTTGCTTATTCTTTCCTTTATGTCCCTTCCTCTAGGGGACATATCAGTAAAAATGTTGCTGAGTGAAATATCTGAGATTTTCCTGCCTATGTCCTCCTCTAGGACTTTAATGGTGTCACAGTTTATATTTAAATCTCTTATCCACCTTGAATTTATTTTTGTGTATGGTGTAAGTTGGTGCTCGAGTTTCATTTTTTTGCATGTAGCTGTCCTGTTCCCCCAACACTATTTATTTTTACGCTATTTTATGTTGCTGCCCCCTTTGTTGAATATTAATTGACCATATAGACTTGGGTTTATTTCTGGGCTCTCTGTTCTGTTCCATTGATCCATGTGCCTGTTTTTATGCCAGTACCAGGCTGTTTTGATTACAGTGGCCTTGTAATACAGTTTGGTATCAGGTATTGTGATCCCTCCTACTTTGCTCATCTTTCTCAAAATTGCAGCAGCTATTAGGGGTCATTTACGGTTCCATGTAAATTTTTGAAGTGTTTTTTCTATATCTGTGAAATATACCACTGGTACTTTAAGAGGTATTGCATTGAATCTGTAAATTGTTTTGTGTAGTATGGACATTTTGATAATGTTAATTCTTCTGATCCATGAACACAGTGTATGTTTCCATTTGTTTGTGTCTTCCTTGATTTTTTTCTTCAGTGTTGTGTAGTTTTCTGAATACAGGTCTTTTACCTCCTTGGTTAGGTTTATTCCTAGGTATTTCATTTTTCTTTTTCCTATATTGAATGGGATTTTTTTCTTGATTTCTGCTTCTGCTGTTTCATTGTTGGTATACAAAAATGCTTGATTTCTGGATATTGACTTTGTATCCCGCTGTTTTGCCATAATCATTTATTAGGTCAGGGATTTTTTTGGCCAAGTCTATAAGGTTTTCTATGTACACTATCATGTCATCTGCAAACAATGCCAGTTTTGTTTCCTCCTTTCTGATTTGGATGCCTTTTATTCCTTTTTCTTGTCTGATTGCTGTGGCTAAACTTCCAATACTATATTGAACAGAAGTGGTGAAAGTGGACAATCTTGTCTTCTTCCTGATCTTAGTGGAAAAGATTTTAGTTTTTACCCATTGAGTATGATGTTGGCTATAGGTCTCTCATATATGGCCTTTATTAAGGAATGCTCCCTGTATTCCCACTTTGCTGAGTGTTTTTTTTTTTTTTTTTTTACCATAGATGGGTGCTGTACCTTATCCAATGCTTTTCCTGCATCTATTGATGTGATCATGTGATTTTTGTCTTTGCTTTTGTTTATGTGATGTATTACATTTACTAATTTGCAAATATTGAACCATCCTTGCATCCCTGGGATGAATCCCACTTGGTCATGGTGTATGATCTTTTTAATGTGTTGTTGGATGTGTTTTGCCAATATTTTGTTGAGGATTTTAGTGTCTATGTTCATCAGTGATATTGGCCTGAAGTTTTCTTTCTTTGTTGTGTCTTTATCTGGTTTGGGGATAAGAATGACATTGGCTTCATAAAAAGAGTTGGGAGTTTTCCATCATTTTGGATTTTTTTGAATAGTCTGTGAAGGATAGGGGTTAGCTCTTCCTTAAATGCTTTACAGAATTTCCCCATGAAATCATCTGGTCCAGGGCTTTTGTGTGTGGGAGTTTTTTGATTACTGCTTCAATTTCATCTGCTGTTATTGGTCTGTTCAGGCTTTCTGCTTCTTCTTCATTGAGTTTTGGAAGATTATATTTTTCCAGAAACATCCATTTCACCTAGGTTTTCAAATTTCTTGGTATACAGTTCTTCATAGCAATTTCTTACAATCCTCTGTATTTCTGTGGTGTCAGTTGTAATCTTTCCTCTTTCATTTCTGGTTGTGTTTATTTGGGTCCTCTCTCTTTTTCTTGATGAGCTTGCTTAAAGGCTTGTCGATTTTGTTTATCTTTTCAAAGAACCAACTCCTGGATTCATTGATCCTTAAAATTGTGCTTTTAGTCTTTATGTCATTTACTTCTGCTCTGATCTTGGTTATTTCCTTCCTTCTACTTGCTCTGGGCTGTCTTTGTTGTTGTTTCTTGAGTTCTTGTAGGTGTAGGGTTAGGTTGTTTGTTTGAAATGTTTCTATCTTTTTTAGGCAGGACTGTATTGCTATGAACTTCCCTTTCAGGACTGCCTTTGCTGTGTTCTGTAAGTTTTGGATTGTTATGAGTTCATTTTCATTTGTTTCCAGAAACTTTTTGATTTCTTCCCTAATTTCAGTCTTGACCCATTCATTGTTTACTAGCATGCTATTCAATCTCCATGATTTTGAGTGTTTTGGGTTTTTTTCCCTTGGGGTTGGTTTCTAGTTTCAGCCCCTTGTGGTCAGAGAAAATGCTTGCTATGATTTCAGTTTTCTTGAATTTGTTGAGGCTTGTTTTGTGTCTTATCATGTGGTCTATCTTTGAAAATGTTCCATGTGCATTTGAAAAGAATGTGTATTTAGCTTCTTTGGGATGAAGTGGTCTATACATATCAGTTAAGTCCATGTCATCTAGGGCATTGTTCAATGCCACAATATCTTTGTTGATATTTTGTGTGGAAGATCTGCCCATTTTTGACAGTGGGGTGTTAAAATCCCCTACTATAATTGTGTTGCTGTCAATATCTTTCTTGAAGTCCTCTAAGATTTTCTTTATGTATTTGGGCTCTCCTATGTTGGGTGCATATATATTTACAATGTTTATGTGTTCTTGGTGGATTCTTCCCTTGAGTATTATGAAGTGACCTTCTGGGTTCTCTTTATGGCACTTTTTTTGAAGTCTATTTTGTCTGATATGAGTATTGCTACCCTGGCTTTTTTTCCCTGCCTGTTTGCTTGGAAAATTTGTTTCCAGCCCTTCACTTTGAGTCTGTGTAGGTCTTTTGTCCTGAGGTGGGTCTCTTGTAGGCAGCATATGCATGGGTCATGCTTTCTTATCCATTCAGCTATTCTATGTCTTTTGATTGGAGCATTTAATCCATTTACATTTAAGGTTATTGTTGATAGGTACTGATTCATTGCCATTTTCATACCTGTGTTCCTCGCTCTCTCTGTGTCTCTTTTCCTTCCTTTCCTTAAAGCAGTCCCTTTAGTATCTCTTGCAGAACTGGTTTGGTGGAGGTGTATTCTTTTAGACTTCTTTTGTCTGGGAAGTTCCTTATTTGGCCTTCTATCTTGATTGAGAGGCTTGCTGGGTAATGTAGCCTTGCTTGCAAGCCTGTGGTTTTCATTATTTGGAATATTTCTTGCCATTCTTTTCTGGCTTGGAGCATTTCCATTGAGAAGTCAGCTACTAACCTTATCAGGGTTTCCTTGTATGTTACTCCTTGTTTCTCCCTTGCTGCCTTTAAGATTCTCTCTTTGTCTTGGAATTTTTCCATTTTAATTATGATGTGTCTTGAAGTGGACCTCTTTGGGTTCCTCTTGATTGAGACTCTGTGTTTCCTGGATTTGTGTGACTTTTTCTCTCATCAAATTAGGGAAGTTTTTGATCATTACTTTTTCAAATAAGTTTTCTATCCCTTGCTCTTCTTCTCCTTGTTGTATCCCTATTATACAGATATTATGACATTTCATATTGTGTTGCATTTCTCTTAATCCCTCTTCATTCTTTCTGAGCCTCTTTTCCTTTTCTTGCTCTTTCTGGGTGTTTTTTTCTACTTTGTTGTCCAGGTCACTGATCTGATCTTCTGCTTCATCGATCCTGCCTTTGATTCCTTCTATTGTGTTCTTCAGTTCAGAAATTGTATTCTTCACTTCCTCTTGGCCCTTGTTGATAGTTTCTATTTCTTTTTTCATGTTGATATAGTTTGCAGTGAGTTCATTGTAGTTTACCTGTAGTTTCTGGTAATTCATTGTGAGCTCATTGAGCTTCCTGATAACCATTACTTTGAACTCAATATCTGATAGTTGGGTTGCCTCTATTTCATTTAGCATTCTTTCTGAGGCTTCCTCCTTTCCTTTCATTTGGGGATTGTTTCTTCATCTTCTCATTGTTTTGTGAGACCCTTCTTGTTAGCATCAGATTCTTAAATTGATTTGTTCTGGCTCCCTGGGTTTATGGTGTGAACTTCTGTGGTAGGAGACCTGTGAGATTCAGTGGTGCAGTCTCTTTGATCTCCCAAGCTCACTGGTCTTGGGCTGTCATTTAAGTTGGCTCTGTGTTTGTCTTTGGGGTTTGATTGTTGGATCTTTCTTGGGTGGGTCCTTCCCATCAGCTGCTTACCTGAGGGTCAGTCTGTCCAACACCTCTTGTATTTTGTTGTTCTGGTGAGGGCAGGTTGTGTTGGAGCTCGTTCTTCCATGTGTACAAGTTTTGAGGATTCTCTCTTGCTCTTGTTCAGTTGTTTGTACTGGGTAGTTTCTCCACTAGTTGTATTTCCAGATAGGTCCTGGATTGAGGTTTGTGTGGTTTCCACTCCATCCTTCACCTTCTTCTACTGTTATCTGTTGGTGGTTCCTTTGTTGTTGGGTTTCCTCTTCCAGTAGGTATCTTGGTATTCACTGCTTCTATTTACTGTTTTTTTGAGATCAGTTGGGGGGTGGGGGGAAGGCAAAATGGTTTAAGACAGCAAGAGTGTATTCTATGATATTTACAGTAGCAGCTGGTAGAGAAGAGATAGGAGATCCTTTGACTATGTATAGTGTTAACCATGATTGGAGAATCACCCAACTAGCCACTTTGTAGAAAGGATGGAAAGAACATAATACTCTTGTTGGGGAGGGAAGGATTGTGAGTTGGATCTAGAAAGCAGTGAGGTTGTGGGAGGTCAGAATCTGAGGTAAGGTGATAGTGAAGAATAGTAAATAGGTATAGTGTGTGAGAGAATAGAGTTAACCACTACAGTAATATTGTTCAGGAAACTACGAAGTGGGCTAAGATCTGGGAGGGGTGTTTTGAAGTATTTACAATTGTATGTAACAGCTATTATTTACAATAATATTAGAGCAACAATCATATGACAGAATCTATGAGATCTGGATAACAAGAATAGGGAATATAGGACCTTGAGTAGTAGTGTGCTAATGGAACAGAAGTGTCGTGAAGGACAGTAAATTAGCAATACGCTATGAAAGAGAACAGGGGAAACCTGTTAAATGATACAATATAACCAGCCAAGCAAAGGAGACAATACAGAAAGAAGAGGAATACAAAAATACTATTAAAATAAAAGATGTAAGAATAATAAAAAATAATAATAATACAAATATGCAATAACTTGCAGGTTCTCTGTAATAGCAAAGTGAAATTTGTCTCACTGTCTCAGCTGTTGGGATGCCCCCTCTTTGGGTCCAGCTCTGGTCTTTTCACAGCTCTGGTTTTTTTTGTCTCACTTGTGGGCATTTAAAAAAAAAAGCAGCAGAAGATATAAAATTGAATAGAAAGGAAGAAGGAATAAAACAGGAAAGAAGGAAAGAGAGGAAAAAGGAATTGAAAGATAAAAAAAATAATAAAAATTACTTTAAAAAAAGAAAAAAAAAAACAACCCTGTAGTTGGTTTCCAATTGGGCAAACCAGTTTTTCTGGTCTTTCTGGCTGCAGCAGGCTGAGGGTAGATTGGTATGGATTTTCTCCCTTCCAGATTTGCAGTCAGCTTCGAGAACTCTCCCCATAGCTAGCCTGGCACCTGTCCTCAGAGCCTTGGGTGTGGGAACCAAGTCCTCCTTGGAGTGCACTTTCCCTGGGGTTACCACAGTGCGGTGCAGGCCCATGCTGGCATGGCTAGGCCACCTCAGTCCCATGGGTTTGGGTGCACACCCTTCCCAGTGTCATGGGGATGCACAGGGCCTTCCGTCCAACCTCAGGATTGCTGCCCATCTGGGTGGGGAGGTAGCTGGAGCAGCTGCTGCAGGATGATTACCCAAACAGTGTCTCTTTTTTCACTTTTTCTATTTAAGAAATTCCTCCTACTCAAGACTGCTGCTCCATACAGCGGCCTGGCCCCTGGTACAGCCCAATTCTCCAGCCAGATCAGGGTCAGGGCCCATCATTGTGCAACTCTCAACTCTCCCCAACTAGCATCCACAGACTCCGTGGGTGCTCACAGCCTCTGTGTGTTTGCCACTTAGTCTTTATTCCCCTCTCTGTGACTTCAAGCAACCAGGTCTCTCTTGGTGCTGCTCAAACCTTGTTTGGCTGGGGAGGGAGCAGTTGACCCGTCCCTCTCCAAGGACCCTGTGGCAGACCTGGCAGTGGGCGCTGGGCCTGGCACTGTAGCCGCCCTGGTCCTGTGCTGGTCCCTGGGACCTTATAGTCCTGAAGCACTCTCCTTACTGTCTGGTTTGTCGGTGTGCACTATGATTTTTGGTCTCTTATTTTCATATATGCCAGGGTACTGCTGACTGTTTGTCCTGTTCATCTGTATAGATCGGCTAGGTTTTTCTCCCATGTGCAGGGGGAAGTGGAATCTGCTCTTTCCTACCATGCACCAACTTCCTTTCTCTCTTATTTCAGCTTTCTTTTGATTGTTATTTACATACTATATAATTTTTCCATTCTTTTGCTTTTAACATTCTTATATCTTTGTTATGAATAGTGTATGGTTAGATTTTATTATTTAATACATTCTGTGGTTTCATACTCATATATGTGGGTTCAAATCTGGACTTTCTGTTCATGTCACCTGTTTTCTCTCTATTTTTTTCTTCTCCTGACTTCTTTTTGATGTGCAGATGATATGTTGAAATCTATACAATTTTACTGAGTAATGTAACTCCAATCAATTAAATTAAAAAAATTTCATCATCCTTTCCTCTGTACCCAGATTGGAAATTATAGACTATTTTCCACTGTGGTTACCCTAAAAATTAAAATTATTCTGCAGTTTATTAAAGTATGATGTTAATCAAAACCTTTATCATCCACCTGAACAACAGAATTATTTTCAAGCACACTGATTCTATTTATTTCCTATTCTGACTTACACATTTTGTTGTTGTTTAGTTTGAATTTATATTTTTAAAACCCCACAAGGCATTTTTATAATTATGTTATGACGTCAGTGCTCAGTTACCCTTATCTGCATGTTCACCATTTTATTTATTCTCCACTTCTTGTATCTCTGACATTCTATGTTGGATCATTTTTCTTCTGCCTAAAACTTACACTTAAAATTTTCCTTTGATTCAAGTCTGCTAATCACAAATTCTCCCCATTTTTGTTTGCCTAAAGTGTTTTATTCCAACTTTATTCTTTATTTTGATTCTTTTTTTCTTTATTTTGATTTTTCATCTTGGCATAATTTCTTACTTATAGAAAAGTTTTAGGAATGGTACAAAGAATTACGAAAACCCTCTATCCAGATTCTTCTTTTTTAATAGGAAGATCTCAAGCATTTATTTCATATAACTTGCCCCAGGGACCAGTCATAGATGTAATACAGCCAGCTAAAAACACTCCTGCCCTGTTCTTCAAGCCACCTTAGAAACATCTCTCAAGTCCACTCCCTTCTTTAGCCCCACCTCCTCCCCTTCAGCTTCATTTCCTCTTGCTTTCAGGCTTCTCAACAGGAACCTAGGTTCAGGAACTTCTGAACTTTCATCCTACACTTTTTCACAACTGTGTCTCTGTAAAACTACTTCTGCCTGAAATCCTTTGGGTTAAGAGTACAGGCTCAAGCCACACTGCCTGATTTCGAATCCTGACAACTTTTCTTCATCTACAAAATGGGACTAATAATACCTAACTCAGAGAGTTGTGGTGAAAGTTACATAAGTTATAGATGTAAAGCACTCAGTACCTGGTGCATAGTAAATGCTCACATTAGCTGATATTGTAACAGGGTGCGCCAGGGCTCCCCCACCCCAAAGAAGGATTGTAATGGGGTTGAGAATTCAGGGTGTCCAGGAAATATTAAAAATATAGGATGTTCTCACCCCCATAAGGGGGATGGGACATATGGAGCAGGGCCATTGAGAGTTGTTTTGCATAGCAATGATTTTGCAAATAACCTCAGAAATGGTCATTTAACATATCTATAACTTTTGATTGGTCTCATGGATATGTTAAATAGCTATGGCTGTGCTTTGAGCCAGGGAGATGGGAGTGACTTCAACTCCCCCTGGTTACAGAGTCTGTGAGAGAGCTTGGAGATGATTGGCTCCATGCCATAGGGCCATGCCTGCCCGGACTTACAATGGCAGCCCAGAAAAGCTGGAAAAAATACGGAAATGCTGGCAGGTGTAGCCCATTGAGGGAGGAGTTGGAAATGGGGCTACAGAGGAAGACGGCACTGGGATTTAAACCCAGGTGCAGCAGCCATGAAAAGGTTTTGGAACCATGCGGGTTTGGTGAGGTTTAGAACTACGTGGCTTTGGGACTCCCTTTGCCACATGGCTTAGGAAGCCAGAAAGCAACATGTAGCAGCGATGTAGAGCTCTCTTAGCAGTTTGGAAGAATGCAGGAGATATTGCAGGAAGGAAAGGGGTGAAAGGACTCTTGCCAGTAGGCCAGGAGAAGGTGCCACGTGGGTTTGGATTGAGAACTGGAGATCCCAGCAACATAGCTGGTGGTGCTGGGAACCATCGAAGGCCTGCCAGCTGAGCACAGATGACTGGGAAGAACCAGGGGCTACCTGAGCCAGAGACTTCTATTTCTTTTCCTGTGTTATAGTGTCCTGGACTGGGCAAAGTGGGGAGGGAAGGACTGTGTGAGTTTGTGGGTGTTTTAAGAGACTGGGGTTTTAACAAAGACATTACGTCATTACTCTAAGTCTGTATAAATTTTGAATGAATAATTCCTTTCCTTTTCACCAGTCTCTGGCACTGAGAGCTATAATTCCCTGGCAGCAGGCAAGGTGAACCTAGTACAGGGGGATCCTGGGATAAGTGGGGTCCATTCAGTAATAGTATTTTGTCCTCCCACCCCCACAGGGGGTGTTATTCTGTAACAATATTATTTACTGACTGAAAAACTCTATCATCCTGAGGCCTAGCCCAGACCCAGCTCATTTCTCAGCAGCACTGTCACTTGTTCCTTTGCTCCCCCACTGTTGGATCCGTGTCTCCACCATGGTCCTTTTTCCTGTACTACAACCTATTCACATAGTCACATGTCTGTCTGCTCCATTAGACCTTGCAGGTTATACAGGACAGGGACTCTTACCCGCCTTTGTGGCTTTAGCACCCCAGAACACTGTATTTACTCAATAAACAAATTTCCAAGAAACCATTCTGGGATACCTGTGATCCCCAAATATACTATGGAGCCTTCTGACTCTGCACATTCTTTTTCTAGCTCCTTTCTGCCATCTACTTGGTAAATCCTCTCTTTCATTTTTTCCACTCAGATTTTCACACTCAAGGCCCAAGAGGTAGCTGAAATGCCACCTTTCTTATGAAGTCATCTTTGACTCCTTCCCTTCCCAGTTATTTCTAGGTTTATATCTCTCTGACATTTTGTAGCATTTATCTTTATTAATCAGTTCTCTTAGATGTCTGTTGTACTCTACAGATCTCGGAGAACTTGATGTGTTGTACTATGCATGGCACATAGTGAACCAGTGACCCTCAGTTCTAGTGTTACGGAGCAAAACAGTGGGTTCTCGAGACTGGCAAAACACTTCCAAAGTCTCACTTTCTCGAACCTGAGGGGTCAGTCTTCCACGGGCAATTAAGATCCCGGACGAGCCCCCAAAACTGTTACTGAGCAACAGAAAGGGTCCGTTATTGTCCGCCGCCTTATGGAAAGATGTCTCTCAAAACCAGAGATTTGTGAAAAGGAAGGGAAATGTTTATTAATGTTATACAGAATTAAAGTAGCAACCTAATGTCTCCATTAATATATCAAAGTCCTTTAGGATACCCAGACACCCACAGTGCTTCCTATCTCCCTCTGCCCTAAGTCAGGGTACCGTACTTGCAAGGAAGAGAAGCAAACGTCTGGGATCCAGGCTCTTGACACTGTCAGCTGTGTCGTCGTCCAGGCAGGATCTCTGGTTAATCTGAAGCCATGTGGCATCTTCTCATGGCCCACTGGCAAGAGTTCTTTCACCCTTCTTCCAGGCAGTCTCTCTTGCTCCCAGGCCACGCAGCCAAAGGAAGCACCCCAAAGCCGCGTGGTCCTTCTTCTACCAACGCTGTGGGGAAGGGGTCCTTCTTCTACCAACGCTGTGGCAAAGCCTCGTGGCTCTCCCTCTTCACCAAAGCTGCAGGGGTCTGCACTCTGCAGAAAACACGTGGAATCTCTCCCTCTGGCAAAGCTGCGAGAGGGTCTCCACTCGGGCAAAGCCTAGTGGCAATTCTCTGCTAAAGCCACATGGTGATTTTCCCTCATGGAGCTGCGGTTCCTGCTCTCTGGTGAAACCGCATGGATCTCTCTTGTGAAACCAATCTCCCCGCAAATGGCTGCCACGCCTGGGTTTAAATCCCCACACCAATCCTCCTCTGCAGCCCTATTTCCGACTCCTCCTACAATTGGTTACACCTGCCAGCATTCCTGTGTTTCCAAGGTTATTGGGATGCCATCATGAGTCTGGGCAGGTGTGTCCCATTTTCTGGAGCCAATCTTCTCCAAGCTCCCACACAGGTGCTTTAACTTAGGGTTCCTCCCCCAGTCACGTCCTTGGGGAAGTCCTTTCCATCCCCCCTGGCTCAGAGCATGGCCACAGCTGTTTAACATA
>PVKU01017586.1:0-11069 GCA_004027475.1 Anoura caudifer
GTATCATTTTATTTTTAAAGACCAGCTAATATAAAACAAAATTATTAGGAAGAAAACAATAAATTATGATTTCAAAATTATACCATTATTAATTATACTGTTTAATTTTAAAATTGATTTTATTCTTGGTATTATCAGAATGTGAGTATAAAAGATTTAACTATTTTTATAATTTAGATTTCAGTTGATATCATAACAAATATTTTATACTTCAGCCTTTTCTTCATGTTTAAAGTTACTCTCTGAATCTTTGACTCAAAACTAAAGAAAACAAAAGTAATTGTTCAGATTATACTTAGTTTAAAAATGTATCCTTCTTATTTGCTTTAGAGACAAGCAGCATCTCAAGAAAATCTGAAGAAGTTAAAAGAGATTCATTATGCTTTAGTAATAAGGCAGTTGGAATTCAAAAGTAATGATTTGGAATCCGAACTTTCCAAAATAAAAACTTCTCATGATTCTAAAGAAACAGATTTGGAAAAATATAGACAATTCTATTTAAAAGAAGTAGAAAGTAAAGAGTCATTGAGAAATGAACTTAACAAGTAAGTCAAAACACAGACTCAAAGAAAATAAATTTACCTTGTTAATTAGTTTCTACAGAATAATTTTTATTGAGCTATGAGATTAGTAGGAAGTGGAAGCTAAGTAGTGTAATTTTGGGAAATGATGTTAGTAAATAAACTTATCTTTCAGATGTTCATCCAGAACAGTTTGCATCTCTTCTGTTTTGGGTTTTACATTACTTTATTTTTTCCCCTTAATATTTTCATAGTTAACCTAATGTGTTAGTCTTTAAGCTAAGTGTTTCTGAAACTTTATAAATTAGGCAGTGATGTTATTATAATTTTTTATCAGGATTCCTCTAAATAGAAATATTAACAAGTTCAACTGTTTTTTGGAAAATAACAACTTCAACCCAAAGGGTTAAGTCCTGGGCATATTCTGGGACTGGGTAAATTACTTTCTTGATTACAATCTTTGTCATTATGTTATCACCAGAGGGCGCCTTGAGACAAACTATCTTTTACAGTTTTTCTACTCTACATAAAGACATATGTGTTAAATAGGGAAAGGTTAACAACGGGGCAAAAGGCTGTATAATCAACAGAGTTAATAAAAATAATCAGGTGGTCTGTCCGAGGTGGTGTGTGGAGGGCAGAAAGGACAGATTCCACCTTCAGTGCCTGTCTCAGTTCACTTTGATCACCAGCTAGGCTGCCTTGTTCCCTTGGAGGTTGTTGCTCTAAATTAAACCTGGTGCCAAGTGGTTAAAATCTCCAAGGTAATGAGTGTATTGTACAAAGGTGGTGAAAGCAAACATTGGACAATATCTTTGAGGGATTTTTTAAAAAAAATCTAAACTGGCTTACTAAATAGATCCAAGGGCGTCGTCAAGAATGTTTTAAGTAAGGCCTTTTCAGAAGGCAGCAAGTATCACCTGAGAAGCATCACCTGAGAAGCCACAAACATGGCTGATAGTCATTCCTCTCCCCTCCCTACTTTGAGTTAGTTGTTAGGAATATCCTTCCTCCCACCTTCCGAATGTATACTTCTTTAGAACAATTTAGAACCTATACTTTTTATAGTAGTTCTGCTCCCACACATTTTCAGTGATAGAATGCTGTTTAATGGGAAATTCCATTTACTATTGGTGGAAACTTAAAAAAATGCAAGTCACTTAGGGAAAAATGAAATACTAAGCATTTGTTTTTACAACCTTCACAGGACTAAGGTGAGGCTTGCAGAGGCCAAAACTGAACTTCTCCTGTGGAAATGGCAGAACAGGTCTTCACTCAGCACTTTTAATCCAAAGGCGGACCTGGAGGCACCTTATGATGGAAATTGTGATAATTTTTCACTCAGTAGAAATCCTACTCAGAGAGATGTTAGCAATTTCCATTTCAAAGGCATGGACTTCACCTGATGTGAAGGTTAGTTGTATTATCCTTTTCCCCTGGGTTTCAGATTTCTGATATAATTCTCGTATTTAATTTGGTGAAAATCCAAGTTGTTTAATTGACTAATGCATGCTAAGCAGAAGTCTTAATTATTTGTGCTAATATAGAAAGGAGACACAAATTTTACAATCTTTTTTAAGTCCTTAGATCTCTCATTTTAAAGGTAGACTTTTCATGAACTTTACTCAACAAATGTAAGTAAACTGACACAGTTTAAATTTTTTAAAAAGCTACATTTGAGTTCGATTTTAAAAATTAAATATTATTATCTAATAACCAATGGTATACTTGGAGATGCTCTGTTTACGTTCTGCTGGATTTTAGTTTGGAGAGGTTCATTATGATTTTAAGGTTTTGCTGCGCCCTGATTTCCCACCCCTAAGCATAAATGTCACCCAAACATTTGACCATACATGGATATTTATTATTTAAATGAAATGGAGATAAACTCTTTTTATGAATTAAATAAACTTGTAGTACTGAAATAATTAATTTCTGTTTTTAAGTGAAAATTTTTGCCATCTTTTTATGTGAGAGAACATTCTTAATTTCTATTTTAATTACAGTAGTTTAATTTTAAGCTTTATAAAGTATCTTGCTGAGCAATCATACATTTTCTAAATAGTTAAATTAAATATTTGATTTATTTTTTTAATTTATTTTTTTACTATTTGATTTTTTAAAATGAAGTTCACTTATGTCTGTATATCGTGCCATCCTTTGAATTACTGATGACTAAGATGGCAATCAGCAACTAGTTTTTGTGTATAATTATTTTAACATGTCCATTCTTCACCTTATTAACTGAATTTTTCAGCTCCAGAGTTTCTGTTTGGTTATTTTTTATAGTTTGTTTGTCTCTTTTTCTAATAGTTGTTATCTCCTTGGTAAAGTACTCCTTGTGTTCATTAATTTTATTTCTGAGCTCCCTGACCTGCCTTTTGGGTTTTCTGTATCTTGTTGAGTTTCCTCACGACTGCTATTTTGATTTCTCCATGATTTACATCACAAGTTTTTGCTACTTGAGTTTCTTTCTGGAGAATTGTCCTTTTCTTTCTGTGTTACTGTTCCCGTGGCGGTCCAGGCTGCTTGACAAGTCGTCCCTCTGCTGGTGCGTTTGAAGTAGCGAACACTTTTCCTATTAACGTTTTACTTTTCACAATTCAGCAGTTTGATAATTAGAGCTCTTTCTTTTGTTTTACAGTAGATGGTGCTATAGCACAGTTTTTGGGTTTTCCTACTGCTGCTGCTTAAGCCTGAGGGCAGGGGAAAGCCCAAGTGTGGAAGGCCTAGCCTTGGACGCTTGCATGTGGGAGAGGCAGCCCGGGTGGCCAGCGTGGTGGGTGGCAGTGCTGTATCCCGTCATCTCGGTCTTGGGCACCACCACCATGGCAGAGGGATGTGGCAAGTTGAGGGGATCCAGTCAGTGAGCCCACTGAGGTGATACCTGGTTCCCTGTGGTCACTGGCAGCTCTGTGCTGTGGCCCAGGGGCTGGGCCTTGTTTCTGCTGCTGCTCCTGGTCTGTGGTGGTGAGAACATGGCTGCACCGGGGGAGGGGTATGGATTGCGGGGGGAGGCAGTGGTGCTGGGCTGTGGTTTGGGGGCTGCACCCCGACTCCTCCACTGATACTGTGTTGCTTGTCCTTGGAGAACTGCAGCAGTGGGCCTGCCCCATCCTTCCCTGAAACCTGCCCCCCGCCCCAATACTCCAGGATGCCCACCCTCCCAGCGCTGACGTGTGGACCTTGCCATCTGTTGCTCAGAGGAAGCTTTGTTGAATTCTAGATGTCCAGCTAGCCGCAGATTTAAAGGGAGGTACAAAGGGGTTGTCTCACTTCGCCATGATACTTATATCACTCTAAAATACTATTTCAATCAATGCACATTGGTTTATGGTTTGGGTGGTGTTTTTATGGTTTTCTTAATGCACAGAAAAATAACATAGGCCTATGCTAGTGAGGCATCAACCTTGTTTTTCATTTGGTTTCATCATAACACATCATACAAGAGCAAAGCTAAGAATTCTTAGCCTTTTGGCCAAATAGGGTCTAAGTGTGTCAAAGTTGTGAAAGTGGAACACTGGGTACAAAGAGAAAATGAATGTCAAACACTCCTGCAAATTGTTAAGCATGAGGCAAACTTGAAATGTTCTCATTAGTTCTCACCAGAAAAGTTGGATAATGTCTCATTTTGCAAGATGACGACGAGAGTGTGTGTCAATGCAGAAGCAATGCAAGAGAACATCTTTGTGGAATTTTTTTCTCTAATATTTTGGGAGGAAGGATTGTTTGTTCTTTAGTATTTCTAAATAAATTGAAAAAAATTATTTTAACCTAATGTTGTAGTTCCAAGGCTCACACAGTTCCCTTGCGGGGCACTGGCTCACAAATCACGCCAGAGTCAACAAGAGAAAGTTAAAAAAAAGCACCACTCCATCTACAGAGATAGGTTCAAAGTCCCTCCAGAATGCCGGGAAAGACTTAGCATACAGTTGTTGTTTACAGAATTCTTAGTTAGACTTACAGAATGAAGGTGCCCTTTAGAGTTGCTGGGAATTTAATGACTGCCGCTCGCAAAACATAAACTAGTTCTGTGAGAGGTGGTAACGCTGTCTAAAATGATAGAAAGGGGTGGGGTTTTGGGTGGGGATTACGAGAGAACAGGCTTGAAAAGATTTTTGGCTGTGATTCTGAAGATTAAAATGTTAAAAGTAGCATTGATATTTAATTTGCTTATCCCTCTTATTTGTAAGGCTTTATTTACCATTTTGGACTATTTATACTATGAATTTCTACCTTATCCAGCATTGTTATTCTAATTATAAGGACAGTAACTCTATATAAAACACCACTTTAGGTCTGTGATTTTGCTGTCACTGGTTGTGGAAGCAGCTTTTCTCACTTTCACAATGTTTGGAATCGTCGCCTCCCTCACCACTGCACGGAGGTCAGCTTTGCGCACTCGATTCCACTGTGGCACCGACTACTGCATACATGTTTTCATAATTTTTACCTTGACTTTTCACATTTTAGCATAATTCTGGGATATTTGTCCAATACATCAGGAGTAATTTTACAATTTTATTTCACTGTTTTACTAATGATATCACAGTTTTATTTAATGATATTATAAAATACAAATATCATCGAACAGATATATCACTAGTTGGATTTTCTTGCACATAGAATTTTTTTCTTAGAACTGAAAACTTAAGAATTTATCCCAGACAATTTTATTATAACAGATGAAATTTTTCTCTGATTTCAAAAATTTTTTTATATTCAAGTGTTTTTCAGGATTTGTGTTCTTAACACAAAGCATGGCATGATAATTCCTTAGTCCATATTCTTTAAATCTGTCTTAAATAAATTTTAAGATGATGTCAGAAGTTAAGTCAGGGCTATAACTGCTGTGCAGAAAAATTTCATACAGCAGGCTTAAGGCTGCTGTCCTTAGCAAGTCCCGCTTCGATAGTTGGCCTTGGCTGGTGGCTAAAAACCTGGGTTTGCAGGAGGGCTCCCCTCAGTCCCTAACTACTAAGAGTGGCTCGCAGTGTCTAGAGTATTTGTACAATCAGTGGGACTCGTGCTGAACACTTGCCCTGCTGGGAATCTGGAATTTTTGTACATGTTATGGGAAGATGCCTATGTGATTAGTGTGCCATTAAAACTTGGCACTGAGTCTGACAAGACTCTGGTGCTGGTAAATGACACTTCACATGTGTTATAGGTCTTTGCTTTTCGTCACCTTGAATATTTCTTGCCAATCCCTTCTGGCCTGCAAAGTTTATGTTGAAAAATCAGCTGACAGTCTTATGGGAGCTCTCCTGTAGGTAACTATTTTTCTCTTGTTGCTTTTAAGATTCTTCTTTGTCTTTAACCTTTGCCATTTTAATTATGATGTGTCTTATTGTGAGTCTCTTTGGTTTCATCTTGTTTGAGACTCTTTTCTCTTCTTGGACTTGTATGTCCATTTACATCACCAAGTTATGGAAGTTTTCTGTTATTATTTTTTCAACTAGGTTTTCAATTATATGCTCTCTCTCTCTTTTACTTCCATGACCCTCATGATGAGAATGTTGGTATGCTTGAAGTTGTCCCAGAGGCTTCTTACACTATTCTTATTTGTTTGGATTCTTTTTTCATTTTGCTCTTTTGACTGGGTGTGTTTTTCTCATATTCCAAAGCGCTGATTTGATTCTCAGCTTCATCTACTATCCTATTGATTGTCCGTAAATTGTTCTTCATTTTGGTTAGTGTATCCTTGATTTCTGACTCGTTCTTTTTCATGGTTTCCATAACTTTTTTTTTATGCTGTTGATGTTCTCTGAGCATTCTTATAATCAGTGTTTTGAACTCTGAATCTGGTAGATTGATTATCTTCATTTTGTTTAGTTCTTTTCCTGGAGTTTTGTTTTGTTCTTTCACTTGGGCTGTGCTTCTTTGCCTCCTCATTTTGGAGGCCTCCTTGTGTTTGTTTCTCTGTATTAGGTAGAGCTGCTGTGTCTCCCAGGCTTGGCAAAGTGGCCTAATGTAGAAGGTGTCCTGTAGGGTCCTGTGGCACAGCCTCCCCAATGACTCAAGCTTGGCACTCCAGGTGTGTACCCCTTTGTGTATGTTGCGTACATCATCATGTTGTAGTTGTGACTTGATTGCTTTTGCCATGTCAGTGCTAAGCATTTACCCCCACACCAATCAGCTTCAAGGACTGGCTGCACCCATTGACCACCGTGCAGGATCACTGTGCAGGGGCCCACCTCATGGAGCAGGACTTACTTCAGTGGCGCTCTGGTGCCTGCTGAGACCACCCCTTGATTATGTCACTTGTGCAATGGGTGGTGCTTTGATGTGGTTTGGAGCTGTCCACTGGATGCACTGGTTATGGGGCTTCCCAGAAGGTGCAGACTAAGGCCAGCTGTCACTTGTGTTCTGCTGGGATCACCCTCCCTGAGTTAAAAACTGGTGTTCAGATAGCTGCTACTTGTGCTGGGATTGGAGGCACCCAGATGAGGACAAACTGCAAACTAAGGCTGGCTGCTGCCAGTGCTGGGCTGGGGCTATTTAGCGAGAGATATGGGGCATGCTAAGGCCAGATGCTGCTTGTTTAATATATTTTAGGGAAGTCTGACGCATGAGCCAAGACAAGTCTTTCATATCAAAAAGCCACTCGAAACAGCTTGAGTGGCCTGCTGGTTGGGTAGGGGAGGATCTTACAGAATCAACTGGGTGAGGTGAATAGTATGAGCCTGGCTAATGGAGACTCAGATATGGTACCTACCTGTGGTCTCAGAAAAGGAACAGTGGCCTCTGCTGGAGCTTTTGTTTGGCAGAAAACTGGCCCCCCAACTCTCACCCTGATGCCATACAATTCAGTGCCTCCCATATGTCCCTGGTTTCTGTCAAGCTGTTGCCCCAGTGCTGGAGCTCAGAGGGAATGAGTCCGAGGAAGTCTGTGTGGGGGCCCTTTAAGAGGAGCATCTGGGACTCCAGAAGCCCTCCGCCTCACTCAGCCTCAAACCCCACTGCTTTTCACAGTCAGAAGTTACGGGGCTTTTTCTTTCTGGCACTGGAACCCTGGTCTGGGGGATCCGGTGTGGGGCTAGGAACCCCGTCGCTTCTCAGGATATCTGCAGCCACGATAACCCTGCCAATACTTTTCCACCACTCGTGAGTGTAGGACCAGCCCATTCTGCATCTGTGCCCCTCGTACCAGCCTGCACGTGGCCTCCTTTTTTAATCCCTAGTTGTAGGACTTCCGTTCAGCTGGATTTCAGATGGTTCTGAGTGACGGCTGTTCTGAAGTTTGCTGGTAACTCTGACGTGAGTATGGGAGTGTGTGAGCGCGGCGTTTATCTCTGTCAGCGTCTTGACCAGAGGGCCCTGATTAAACTTTTGTAGGGGGCAGCTTTTCTAATAATTGCAAAGTAATGCATTCCGTGTAAAATATGATTTGAGTGGTTTAAACTTCTTTGAACCAAAGGGATCAAACTTCACTTTTCTGAAATCATGTTTATTTAATGGACCAATGTCAATTTGTAATTTTATCAGATTAATCTAAATAATATTTACATACCATGTTCCCTATTAATAATCTAAAAATAAGTGTGAATTTATTTATGTAATTTTTTTAATTTATGCAATCCCCAAGTTAGGTCTAGTCTCTAAAATTATTATTTAAAGGACACATTTCATAAACTATATATCTTTTCTATAAAAATGTCTCTAAAAATACTATATACTATACTATACTTCAATACTGTAAGTAATATTTGCCTTATTTCAGATGCAGCAGGAGTTTGAAAACTCTAGAGAACTAAAAGAAGGTATGTTGCCATATTTTACTAATTACATTTTGATATCATTGATTTCTGAAACAATCTGAATAGTAAACAGCATCCGTTTACATGTTTGAGTAACAGATACTGTATTAAATATTTTCTTATTCATAGGGAGTGAAAAACATAAATGCAAAAACATTCATAAGGAAGAATACACTAACTTGCATTTATTCCTCATGCTCCATAGCTTTTTAAAAATCTCCTGTGTCCGTGTATCTCTTTTCATTTCTGGCTCTCCCCTTCCTTTCCCCCGCCATGCCTGTGGACCTGTCAGCCTGCACTGAAACTCTAGTCAGACAACTGGGCTTCATCCACTTCTCATGTTTGTGCTGGTGACGTCAGGCCAAATAGCCTGGCTCACCTAGTGATATTGGGTTGGTCAAATATTTGTTCTGTTTTTTCTGTAAGATGGCTCTTGTACCACTTAGTTGTCTTTAACTTCATTTGAAAAAATTTTGTTAGATTGTATTGTGATAGTTGTCATATCAGTGTGCATTAAAAAAACTTATCAAAATTGGTGAATTTTTGTATAGCCATTTTAACATTGAAGATGGGAGAGAATAAGCAACATTTTCAGAATATTGTGCTTTATTATTTCAAGAAAGGTAAAAACGCAAGTGAAATGAAAAACAGGATTTGTACAGTGTATGGAGAAGGTGCTGTGACTGATTGAACCTGTCAAAAGTGGTTTGTGAAGTTGTATGCTGGAGATTTCTTTCTGGACAATGCTCCACGGTCAGGTAGACCAATTGAAGTTGATAGTGATCAAATTGAGACATTAATTTAGAACAGTCAACGTTATACCATGCAGGAGATAGCCAGCATACTCAAAATATCCAAATCAAGTGTTGAAAATCATTTGCACCAGCTTGCTTGTGTTAATCACTTAGATGTTTGGGTTCCACATTAAGTTAAGCAAGAGAAACATTCTTGACTGTATTTCCACATGTGATTCTCTATTTAAACGAAATGAAAACATTCTGTTTTTAAAACAAATTGTGCCCTGGCTAGTGTGGCTCAGTGGATTGAGTGATGGCCTGTGAACCAAGAGGTTGCCAGTTTGATTCCCAGCAGGGCACATGCCTTGGTTGTGGGCCAGGTCCCCAGTGGGGGTATGTGAGACGCAACCGCACATTGATGTTTCTCTCCCTCTCTTTCTCCCTCCCCTCCCCTCTGTGTAAAAATAAATAAATAAAATCTTTAAAAAATAAAACAAATTGTGACAGGCGATGAAAAGTGGATACTTTACAATAATGTGGAACTGAAGAGAGTGGGGCAGGGCAAATTTACTAGCACCAACCACACCAAAGGCCAGTCTTCATCCAAGGAAGGTGCTGCTATGTATATGATGGGAATGGAAGGACATCATCTGGACGTCGTCTGTTATGAGCTCTTTCTGGGAAACCAAACAATTAAGTCCGACAAGTACTGCTGCCAATTAGACCAAATGGCAGCAGCACTCGATGAAAAGCACCTGGAATTAGTCAGCAGAAAACGCATAATCTTCCATCAGGATAACACAAGACCAACAAGTTTCTTTGATGACCAGGCAGAAACTTTACAGCTTGGCTGGGAAGTTCTGATTCATCCACCGTATTCACCAGACATTGCACCTTCAGATTTCATTTATTTTGGTTTTTACAAAATTCTCTTAATGGAAAGTATTTAATTCCCTGGAAAACTACAAAAAGCTCCCGAAACAGTTCTTTGCTCAAAAAGATAAAAAGCTTTGGGAAGATGGAATTACGAAGTTGCCTGAAAGATGGCAGAAGGTAGTGAAACAAAACAGTGAATACATTGTTCAATTTTAAAGTTATTAGTGAAAATGAAAAATGTATCTTTTATTTTTATTTATAAACCAAACTGTTTGGCCAACCCAATACTTACTCAAGCAGTTACAGTTCATGTAGCTGTCGCTAAGGCATGACATTTACATCTCCAGTCCTTGACTTTGTCATTGGTTTCCCTTTGACCCTCAGGAAAAACTCCAGATTCCTTTGCGTGGAGTAAAAACACTGAAATCCATTTCGTTCTTGCCAAATAATTCAGCCTTATCTCTAGATGCCGCTCACCCCGCTCTGCCCCTTTGCTCTAGCATCTGGCCAAACGAGACGACTTCTAGTTCCACAGGTGTTCTCCCTCGCCTCCCGTCTGGGCATCTGCTTCACTGTCCGTCTGGCGTACTCTTTCCTTGTCCTTCAGGTGCCAACTTACATACGTATCAGCTCCATCGAAGAGCTGACATGACTGACACAAAACTGGGATGTCCCTTCTGTGTGCTCCACCAGCGCCCTGTTAATATTTGTCATTGTATGCAGGACTCTGGGTGGAAACTGCCTGCTCATCTTTTACAGTGTATGACTGGGCGGGGTGGACGGTGTCATATTCACCCTGTAACTGCAGTGCTCGTCATGCTCCCTGAGCCCATGGTTGTTGAACAAATGAACGACAAACAAGAAAACCAGAAGCTCCGATACGCAGCCACAGCGGCAGTTAACTCGGTGTGCAGCCGTGGGCAGGTTGCGATCCATAGTCATCTCGTGTGCGTGTGTGTCGTAGTCACGCATAGATGTTTTCATTCTCCACACTTACACCTATTTGTATTGTAAATAAAGAATATAATTATTTTTTCTTTCCAGATACTGCTGAATATGATTTAGAATTTAATAGAGCTCATCCTGTATAATCACTTGATCAAGAATATTCGACTGACAATCTACTTTTCAAAGCATCACAAGACTGTGCAAGTTTTAAAGGAAAAGTAGATGAT
>PVKU01017587.1:0-11044 GCA_004027475.1 Anoura caudifer
AGGACTTCTATTAATGAGATGTTGAGTCCTGGACTGACCCTCTGTAGCTGTTATCTTTTCTGTTATATTTTTTGTTTTGTTACCTTTTTAATATATATATTTTTGAATTTTTATAAGAGTTATTTGAGCCAAACTGATGACATACACCACAGAGCAAGATCTCAAGTGCTTTTTGATCTGTTTTCTGATCTATTGATCCTTCTGTTGACATTTGTTTTCAGTGATCATACTTTTAATTTCTAAGAGTGATATCTTGTTTATTGAATTTTCTGATTTTAGAGTATTCTGTTTTTTCATGCTTGTAATAGTTTCTCAAATTTTCCTGAAGATACTATATGTATATTTTAAAGTTTTCTCTTAGTCCCTGAGTTATCCTTGTTTTCTCTAAGGTTATTTTGGCTGTTTTATTTTTTCTCTCAACTTTTTATTTTAAAATGTTCAAATTTACAAATAAGTTGAAAGAATAGTACATTGAATATGCACGTATTCTTTCCCTAATCATTGATCATTAGCCTTTTGCTACACTTGCTTTCTTGCTCTCTCTCATTTTTTTTTTCTGAATCATTGAAGGTAATTTCAGACACTGTGACATTTTATTCCTAAATACTGCAGCATATATATCCTGTAAGAATAAGGACATTCTTTTAGATACCACAAGAACATTACCACACTCCAAACACTTAACATTAATTCAATAATATCTTCTAATGTTCAGTTCATATTTAAATCTCCATTTGTGCCCAAACTTACTTTAAAGGCATTTTTTAGGGGATCCAGGATCAGATCAGGAGTCTCATATTACAGTTAGTTATTATGTTTCTGTATTCCCCTTTAATGTAGAACAGTTTCCCCTTACCATCTTTTGGGACAGTGTTTCATTGTGCCAAATTCTAGAAGAGCTCAGGCTACCTATACTCTGGATATCTAATTATTTAAACATGCTAAACGTGTTTGGTTAGTGCATTTCCTAGGTAATTTTGTGTCCTTCAACTTTCATCCCATTAGGAGGGTCTTCTTTCCTTATCATTGGATTCAGCGTGCACCTCCTGGGCAGCGATATTACACAAGTGACACTGTGTCCTTTTCAGGGCCTGACGTTCAGAGGCACGCCATGCTCACCTGCTTGTCACTGGTGATATTGATTCAGGTTACCCAGCCAAGGTGTTGTCTTTCTTGTTAACTTTTTCCAGTGTTTGAAACGTTTCGGCCACTATTTCTTCAAATACATTTTTTCCTGCTGTAACCTCTCGCCTCTCTGAGAATTCAATTACATACACTGTGGGAAAAAAGTAGGCTTATAGTTGTTTGTATGAAAAAACATACAATAATCAGTAAATAAAATAAAACATAAACTCTGTGTTTCACATACTTACAACTGCAAACCTACTTTTGCTCCTCCCTGTGTATATTAGACTTTTAATATTGTCCTAAGGTGATTTAAGGTTCTGTTCAGTTTTTGCTATTTAAAAAAAATTTATCTTTGTGATTCACTTTGGATAGATCTATTGCCCTGCCTCCAAGTTCACTGATCTTTTTTTTTTTTCCCTACAGTGTCTAATCTGCCCTTAAACCATTTGGTAAAACTTTAATTTCTGATACCATATTTTTCAATTCTAAAGTTTCTATTTGATCCTTTTTAATAGATTCCATTTATTTACTGAATCTCTCCATTTGTTCACTCACGATGTTCAGTTTTTCCCTTTAAATCCATAAACATCTTTGTAATGACTGTTTTAAAGTCTGTGTTTATTAGTTTCAATACCTCTATCATATCTGGGCTTGTTTCTCCTGACTTGTCTTCCCCTGACTTTGAATCACATTTTACTACCATGTTGCCTGGCTGGTAACACTTGACTATAGGCTGAACATTGTACATGCCTTGCTGTTGGAATTATGTGCTTTTCATTTAAAAGCTGTTGAGGTTTGTTTTGGCAGACAATCATTTGCTTGTGAGTTACTTAGAGATTTTCTTCAAGGCTTGTTTTAAGCTGTGTAAGGACCGGTCTAGAGCATTCCTTGCTTTAGGGCTAGAACAGTGCTACTCCTAAGGTGTGCTAGTCTTTCTGAGGCCTCAGATGAATTCTACGTTTTTCAGCCACTCTGGCTGTTCGAACTTCTATGTTTCCCACCTGAGACCTCTGTAATCTCTGTGTAGCTCCCAGCTCCTCAATAGCTGTTGCCTGCCAAGCTTTGGTCATCTGTCTGTGCTCAGATGGGTATTCAGTTAAAGACTTAAGGGAGCCCCTTTACAGATTCCTAAAGCTTTTTTTGTGTGTGTGTAGCTCTCTCATTTTCAGTCTCCTCCCTCACAAGTTTCAGCTGCTTCACCAGGCCTGAAATCTAATTTCTGCCTTTGCAGCCCAGTGAGCCTGTTGTTTTCTGCTTGGGCTCTGCCTGTGCTGTGTCTAGAAAGTATCTTCAGGACAAAAGCCAAATAATCATGGAGCTGGCTTGGGTGTTTCTTCTCTTAGTAACAGTCTGTACTACCTGTTGTCCCACTATCTTTAAAAAATTTCTTTATACATTTTGTCTGGCTTTAGTTATTTATGGCAGGAGGCCTAGTCCAGTACTAGTTACTCACTTATGACCTTACTTAATGGGAAATTTGTGCATGCATGTATGTATTTATCTATCTATCTTCACCTGAGGACATGCTTATTGATTTTTTAAGAGAGAGGGAGAGACTTGTTGATGTGAAAGAGAAACATCTATCATTTGCCTCTTTTACCCACCCCAACCAGGAACCAATCCCCCAACCCAGGTGTGTGCCCTGACCAAGAATCGAACCCATGATCTTTTAGTTTATGGGACAGTGCTCCAACCAACTTAACCACACCAGCCAGGGCCTGTTGGAAAATTTAAATGCCAAATATACTTTCTTAAAAGGATACTACATTTTTTAATGTAAAAATTTTTTTTTCAGTTTTGCTAAATTTTGTGAAGAAATTGTGCAGATCATCCAAATTGCAAACAATGTGCTATAAAGTTGTTTACAGTATTCTCTTATTATTTCTTAATGTTTATAGAATCTGTGTGATTCCCTGTTCTTATTTCTGACATTGGTATTTTATGTGTATGTGTTTTTTAAATATCTTCTTGATCAGACTTACCAAGGGTTTATTAATCTTTTCATTGAACCAACTCTTGGTTTTGTTGATTTTTCCTCTTTTACTATTTCATTGATTTCTACTCTTGTTTTCTATTTTCTCTTTCAACTATTTTTACTAGTTTTTTGAGATAGAAAATTAGACTTTTAGATTATTGCTTTTTAGCTTTTCTTTTTTCCTTGGTTATGCATTTCAGACTATACATTTGCCTCTGAGCCCTGCTTTATATGCATTACACAAATGTTGATGTCTTCTTTATTATTCAGTTTAAAATATTTTATAATTTCTGATGTATTTTTTGACCTATGATTTTAAAATATACTGTTCAATTACCAGCCAACTGGAAATATTTTATTTTAAAAATTGTTTTTAATCCTCACCCAAGGATATTTTTTCATTGCTCTTTAGAGAGAGAGGAAGGGGGAGAAAGAAACATCAATGTGAGAGAGAAGGATTGATTAATTACCTTTTATAGGTGTCTATACTGGGGATCCTACATGCCCAGACTGGGGATCAAACCCACAACCTATGTATATGCCCTGATGTGGAATCAAACATGCAACCTTTTGGTTATAGAACAACCCTCCAACCAAGTTACACTGGCAAGGGCCACCAACTGGAAATATATTTTTTTTAAATAGTTATTTTTTGGTCATTTATATTTCCAGCTAAATTCCACCATGGTTAAAGAATTATGCCCTGAATACTCTGAATGATTTAAATCCTCTGAAATTTATTGAAACATCAGTTTTGGCTTATTATGTGGTTAATTTTAATAAATTTCATGTATATTTGAAAAAATATGTATTCTGTCATTGGGTGTAGTGTTCTATATACATCAATTAAGTAAAGTTTTAAATTGTGTTGTTCTGATTTCTCTTTTTATTAGCTTGTGAGTGTAGGGGTGGGTGTGTACTTGTTCTATCGGATATTTAGAGAGATGTATCTGGCTTTTTCTCTTTCCTCACAGATTACCTGTTAAAACCCCAGTGTATTTACAGAATTCATGGAGAAAAGAAGGCTCAAACACACTGAGAAAACACTAGTCAAAGGCATGGCTGGGATCCTAGCACAGATTCCTCATTCTCCTCTACTCTCAGTCTTAGCTGAATTGAACCCTTTCCTCACAGTGTTTGGCTTGGATACTAGACCAGGAGAATCAGCCCTCCTGGATCTCTTTTTGGAGTTGAAATAACCTACATCTCAGGCCTTTCTCCGAAACCAAGGTCAGAGCTGTTTTGAGGCCCCAGTCTACCCTGATTGTGTGTCAGCTCCAAATTGGTTCAGAGTCTCCCAGGGCACCCTGGTACCTGGACTCTTGATTGAGGAAAACACACTCTATGTGGTCCTGCAAATTCTTTCTTCTGGCTTTTCAGGCTGATGTGCACCAGTCTCACAGATATTGCATACTGTGGAAGAGACCACCTGTGTGATTTTGGGCAGGTCAGTTCTCTCTGTCTCTGAACCTAAATAGGAGCAATGGTGCCTCACCTGTGCCTCATTGGTTGCAAATCTTAAATGTGATAATAAAGGTGAAGTTTTTAGTATATTGCATGACACAAATGTTTCTTTCACTGACCTAGTGGTCTTCCTGGCTCTTGTCCTGCCTTGCCCTGGACCCATCTCTGTCTTGTTCTTGGGATGCATCTGAGACATGCCAAGCCACATATTCTATACATGAAGTTAGAATTCTTGGCTCCTCCTTTTGTCACAGAGTATCAGGGTTCAATCCCCTGAGTATCTTTTTCAAGTCTTGGGCATACACCATATTTCTGTGGCTTTTCCACCTTTGCTTCCTTTAGTTTCCCCTCCCTCTCACCCAAATAATGGAAAATTATCTCCCCAATTTCCAAAATTTGAGCAGTGTAGGAAAAAGATACCAATATAGGACATGAGCTTGAATGGCCAAGATCTGAATTCCAGTTCTGCCACTTACTATCTATGTTACCTTTCAGAAGTACTAACTTCAGAAGTTAACATTTCTACCTTAGTTTCCTCATCTATAAAATATAATAAGAATATACCTGCCCCACAAGGTTGTGAAGATAAAATCAATATGTATGATATTTTTAAATTATATTTTATTGATTATGCTATTACAGTTGTCCTGATTTTCCCCCTCTGTCCCCCTCCACCAGTACCCCTTACTCCCTCAGTCAATCTCCCCACGATTGTTCATGTCCATGGGTCATGCAAATAAGTTCTTTGGCTACTCCATTTCCTATTCTATACTTTATATCACCATGGCTATTCTGTAACTACCTATTTGTACTTCTTTATCCCCTCACCTCTTCACCCATTGTCCCCCTCCTCCCTCCCAACTGGCAATCATCTAGTAACTAACTTCTTTACTCTTGCTTCTTTTAAGAGTTTCTTCTCTTTATCTTTAACCTTTGACTTTCTAATTATGATGTGTCTTCACTGTGCCTCCCCCCACAACCAAAAGAAGGGCAACAACAAGTTTAAAAACAAAAAAACAGCCAGAACTGACAGAAAAATCGAACTATATGGAAGTCTGACAACCAAGGAGTTGAAGAAACGTTCATCTAGACTGGTAGGAGGGGCGGAGGCAGGCAACCAGGCGGAGAGGACTCACAGCAAAGCGGTGGCTTTCAGACTGGGCAGTACTACATTCGCACACAGATAAATCGGGAGGAACAACTGGAAAGTGAGACAGACTGTGCAACCCAGGGTTCCAGCACCAGGAACTGAAGCCTCAAAACCTCTGACTGAAAACACGTGTGCAGGTTGAGGCGGCAGCAGCAGAAACTCCCAGCCTCACAGGAGAGTTCATTGGAGAGACCCACAGGGTCCTAGAAAGTACACAAGCCCACCCACCAGGAATCAGCACCAGAAAGGCCCAATTTGCTTGTGGGTAGCAGGGGAAGTGACTGAAAACTATCAGAGAGCAGAGCAAGCAGCATTGTTCCCTCTCAGGACAGTGTCACAATGCAGCTGTGGTTGCATTGCCCTGGTGAACACCTAAGGTTCCGCCCTTTACTACATAACAGGTGTTCCCAGACCAAAAAAAAAAAAAAAAAAAAGGTCCAAATGAAGGAACAGATCAAAGCACCAGAAAAAATACAACTAAGTGATTAAGAGATAGCCAACCTATCAGGTACACAGTTCAAAACATTGGTAATCAGGATGCTCACAGAACTGGTTGAATATGGTCACAAATTAGATGAAAAAATGACAGCTATGCTAAATAAAATAAAGGAAAATGTACAGGGAGCCAACAGTGATGGGAAGGAAACTGGGACTCGAATCAACAGTGTGGACCAGAAAGAAGAAAGAAATATTCAATGAGAACAGAATGAAGAAACAAGAATTCAAAAAAATGAGAAGAGGCTTAGGAACCTCCAGGAGGTTCCTAACATCCCAACATCCAAATCATAGGGGTACCAGAAGGAGAAGAGGAAGAGCAAGAAATGGAAAACTTATTTGAAAAAATAATGAAGGAGAACTTCCCCAATCTGGCAAAGGAAATAGACTTCCAGGAATCCAGGAAGCTCAGAGTCCCAAAGAAGGTGGACCCAAGGAGGGACACACCAAGGCATATCATAATTACATTACCCAAGATGAAAGATAAGAGAATCTTAAAGCAGCAGGAGATAAGGAGATAGTTACCTACAAAGGAGTTCCCATAAGACTATCAGCTGATTTCTCAAAAGAAACCTTGCAGGCAAGGAGGGGCTGGAAAGAAGTATTCCAAGTAATGAAAGGCAAGGACTTACATCCAAGATTACTCTATCCAGCAATGCTCTCATTTAGAATAGAAGGACAGATAAAATGCTTCCCAGATAAGGTCAAGTTAAAGGAGTTTATCATCACCAAGCCCTTATTATAGGAAATGTTTAAGGCACTTATCTAAGAAGATAAAAAATATGAACAATAAAATGAGAAACTAACAGTTATTAACAACTGAACCTAAAACAAAAACAAAAACAAACTAAGGAAACAATAGAACAGGAAGAGAATCACAGAAATGGAGATCACATGGAGGGTTATGGGGGGGGCAGGGGGAAAGATATAGAGAATAAGTAGCATAAATGGTAGGTAGAAGATAGACAGTGGGAGGTTAAGAATAGTATAGGAAATGTAGAAGCCAAAGAAATTATATGTATGACCCATGGACATGAACTAAAGGGGGGGAATGTGAGTGGGAAGGGGTGCACAGGGCAGAGGGGAATAAAGGTGGGAATGGGACAACTGTAATAGCATAATCAATAAAATGCATTTAAAAATTAATTATGATGTGTCTTGGAGTGGGCCTCTTTGGATGTATCATAATTGGAACTCTGTGCTTCCTGGATTTGCATGTCTATTTCGTTCACCAAATTAGGGAAGTTTTAGTTCATTATTTTTTCAGATAGATTTCCAATTTCTTGCACTTTCTCTTCTCCTTCTGGCACTCCTATGATGCAAATGTTGCACCTTTTGAAGTTGTCTCAGAGGCTGTTTATACTATGAGCAGTTTTTTTTTGGATTTTTTTCTTCTTCTTCTGCATGGTTGGTTGTTGCTTCCTTGTGTTTGAAATCATTAATTTGATTCTTAGCTTCATCCATTCTACTGTTGTTTCCCTGTAAGTTGTTCTTTATTTCAATTAGCATATCCTTTGTTTCTGACTGGGTCTTTTTTATACTGGTGAGGTCTTGACTAAGTTCCTTGAGCATCCTTATAACCAGTGTTTTGAACTCTGCATCTGACAAATTGCTTATCTCCATTTTGTTTAGCTCTTTTACTAAAATTTTGATCTGTTCTTTCATTTGGGCCATGTTTCTTTGTCTTCTCATTTTGTCAGCCTCCCTGTGTTTGTTTCTATGTACTAGGTAGAGCTGCTTTGGCTCCGTGACCTAGTAGTGAGGCCTAACATAGTAGGTGTCCTATAGGGTCCAAAGGCACAGCCTTCCCTATCACCCAAGCTGGCTACACAAGGTGTGAGTCTAGACCAGCTGAGTACACCCTCCTCTTGTAGTTGAGCCTTGGTTGCTGTTGGCAGATTGATGGGAGGGATTTACCCAGGCCAGCCAGCTGCAAGGAATGACTGTGACCATTGACCACCAACTTCCACTGTCTATTGAGGATCAGCTGTGCAGGGGCAGGGTGGTGGTGCTCTAACATGGTGGTCCACTGGGTATGCTGGCCCTGGAGTTTACCAGGTCGTATAGGGCAAGGTCAGCTCCCACCTGGGTTTTGCTCAGGGAATCCTGCTAGAGCTGTAAAGCAGTCTGAGATGGCTGCTAGTCATGCTGGATCTGGAGATTCCCAGGCAAAGCCAAGCTGTGAGTCTAACCTGGCCACCTCTAGGGCTCACTGAAGCTAGCTATTGCTTGTTTGGTAGGATGAGGAGCCAAGACCAGCCATTCTTGTGGAAATACAGCTTGGGTAGGCCCATAAATTGGGTGGGGCAGAGCCTCAGGGATCTCCAAGGCCAAACAGTGTTAACCAGTTTGATGGAGTCTGGGGAGAGGGTTTAGTAAAGGGGCAATGTCCTCTGCTGGCTTCAATGCTAGTAGACACTTCAGTTTCTCCTGTATACCACTGGTGCCTTTTAAGCTTCTGCCCTGGTGCTGGAGCTCAGAGGGAGTTAGTCTGAGTACGTTAGTCCATGTGAAAGTCTAGTTCTTTCAGAACTGCTTAGGGCTCCAGAGGTTTCTTCCATCAACTCAGTTCCCACTGGTGTTTGCAGCCTGAAGTTGTGCAGACTTGTCTTCTTGGCACTGGAATCCGGGGCTGGGAGGCCAGCTGTGGGGCTGGGACTCCTTGCTCTGAGATATCCCTCCCAAATTTTTATCCACATGATTGTGGGACCGACCTGTTCTGTGTCTGTCTGGATGGATGTGGTTTCTTTAATTCTGTAGTTGTCAGACTTCGATTCAATTTGATTTTGTAGTTGTCACTTTCATTCAGCTCCATTTCTGATGTTCCTGAGTGATGACTGTATTATATTTTAGTTGTAATTTTTATGTGATTGCGCAAAGAGATGAGCCATTTCTTTCTACATTGCTGTCTTGACCAGAAGTTCCTGCATAATATTTTATAAGTGGTAATTTATTGACCCTGGTTGTTATAAATAAATGCATACTCCTTAAGGAGCTTCTGTGGGGCCTCGTTTGCTATAAAACGCTTAAAACACACAAGTCCCTTATGGTAGCTTCCAGATTAATTGAATCATCTGAAGACCAATAAATGTTCAAGACCCACCCATTTTATTCATGAATGAATAAGTTCACTGGTTTACTTAAGTCTCTGTTTTAGGCACTAGGAGTAGAGAAGGGAAATCTGGTGATGTGTGAGAGAGAGGGTAGAACTACTAGAGAGATGTCTTTGAACAGGTGAGAGGTTGGCTTTAGACAGGACCACAGATGGTCTATCTATAGTCAAAGAAGGAGCTGAAACTAGAAGACATTAAAAAAAAAAAGATTTGATTTACTTATTTTTAGGGAGAGGGGAAGGGAGAGAGAAGGAGAGGTAAAGAAACATCAACGTGTGGTTGCCTCTCATGTGTCCCCCACCAGGGACCTGGCCTGCAACCCAGGCATATGCCCTGACTGGGAATTGAACCAGCAACCCTTTGGTTTGCAGGCCGGTGCTCAATCCACTGAGCCACACCAACCAGGGCTCAAACTAGAAGACTTTTTGATAAGCCTCATGAATGCACCCCAGAGCTGTCTGCTTGAGGGATGAAACAAAGAATTTATTCTTTTTCTTCTGTGCCCCACTGATCTAAGTCAGACTATAAGAATAGCACAATAAACCTTGCATTCCCCTGTATTTTGGGTTGCATTACAAGTGCCAACAGCATCAAGGACAGAACTGGAGGTATATAGCACTGGGCTCAAGGCAAGGCACTGTCAGGTTGCACTGGCAAGAACTGCTTAAAAAGTCTGTGCAAAACTGGTTGCCAAAGCAGTGGCTGGAGTAAGAGGTGTGGCCAAGAGGATTTGAAGTGGTGCACAAGAAGGCTCTGTGCACCACTCAGATTTGTTCTTGCCTTTTCTCAAGTCCAGTCCACCACAGAGTCTTAATCTAGAAAGTGGTCAGCTATAATCTCTGCAAGAATGTAATACAAGGATATTAGTAGAACAAGCTATGGTCCTCATTGCTGCAGCTGTCCCAAAGCTGAAATTGGCATTGATCATCTCCTCCCATCACCAGTATAGATTTTCCTCTCTTATCAGTCAGCACTTTGGTTAGTGCAGGGTGGTTGCCGGGTGGGGAGACCTTCATCCCAATGGATCTGAACTTTAGCCTTTTTGACCTTGTTGGGCAGTAGTTGCCTGTGTATGGTTATTACTGGGCATAGGACCTCTGAGTTTTGGTCAAAGTCTTTTGTGCCACCAAATGGCAACAGTAGCTCTTCATGGAAATCAGAATCAATTATCACCCTCAGTGAGTAATCTTGGCTTCTTTGTCCATTGGCATAGAATTCCAAAGAGACCAGGTAGTAGGTATAACTTCAAGTTCACTAGACCCCTTCTATGTTAGGTGTTTTCCCCTCCTCCCTTCCACTGCAGGTGCCAGGTCTTCTAATACAACTGAGGATAAGACTGTTGGTACAGGAAGCACAAAGTCTGAAAGTGAGCCACTGGGAGTAAGGGTGGGAAGGGACGATCCTAATTCTGACTCTTGGTTCCTGGACCCAAGTCAAACAGCAGTTGAAGAAACAACACGGTCTATCTCCCATTGGCCAGTGCCTATACCTCATCTTAGAGGATGTGCCTCAACCCCACAGGGTGGTGTTCAAACTGGTGCCGTAAATGAGACTTTAACAGGCCATTCCAGTGTTCTCTTAGACTGTTTGTTTCTGGGTGCTGAAGAACACAGTAAGATCAGTAGATCCTATGTCCATTTCACACTCCCTTTGTCATAAGATGGGTTCCTTGTTCTGAAGTGGTGTGCTGCTGCCCTGTGTGTGGCAAAGGACAGTAAG
>PVKU01017588.1:0-11068 GCA_004027475.1 Anoura caudifer
TTTGGATTTTTTTTTTTTTTGCTTAATATCTTCACATTTTTCACTCAGCACTGCCCCAAAACCCTTCCCCTCTGACTGCTCTCACTGTTTTCAGTATCTATGAGTCTGTTTCTATTTTGTTTCTTATTTTATTTTGTTCATTAGATTCCACATGTATATATACATGAAATCATATGGTATTTGCTTTTCTCTGACTGGCTTATGTTATTTAGCATAATACTCTCCAGGTCCATTCATGCCATCACAAAGGTAAGATATTCTTTTTTATGGCCAAGTAGTATTCCATTGTATAAAGGTACCAAAGCTTTTTATTCTACTCATCTGACTAGCACCTGGGCTGCTTCTAAATCTTTACTATTGTAAATAATGCTGCAATGAACTTAGAAGTGCATATATTCTTCCAAATTAGTGTTTTGAGTTTCTTTGGATATATTCCCAGAAGTGGAATCACTGGGTCACAAGGCAGTTACATTTTTAACTTTTTGAAAAAACTACATATTGTTTTCCACAGTGGCCGCACCAGTCTGCATTCCCACCAACAGTGCATGAGGGTTCCCTTTTCTCCACATCCTCACCAATGCTTGTTGTTTGTTGATTTACTGATGATGGGCATTCTGACAGGTATAAGGTAATATCTCATTGTGGTTTTAATTTGCATCTCTCTGATGATTAGTAACATTGAGCATCTTTTCACATGTCTATTGGCCATCTTTGGAGAAGTCTATTCAGGTCCTTTGCCCATTTTTTAAATTAGGTTTTTTTTTTTATGTTGAGTTGTACAATATAAGTGCTTTATAAATTTTGGCAAATATGTTCTCCCATTTGGTGGGTTCTCTTTATATTTTGATTATACTTTCCTTTGCTATGCAAAAAAATTTTTTAGTTTGATGTAGTCCCATTTGTTTATTTCTTGTTGTTTCCCTTGGCCAAGGTGACAATATCAGGAAAAAAAATATTGCTATAAGAAATGTACAAAGTTTTATTGTGTATGCTTTCTTCTAGAATTTTCATGGTTTCACAACTCACATTAAAGTCATTTATCCATTTTGAGTTTATTCTTCTGTACGATATAGGAAGGTGGTTTGGTTTCCATCTTTCTTTCTTTGCATATATCTGTCCTATTTTCCCAATACTGTTTATTGAATAGACTGTCATTACCCTATTGTACATTCTTGGCTCCTTTGTCAAATAGTTGACTATAAAGATGTGGGTTTATTTCTGGGCTCCTTATTTTGTTCCACTGATGTATGTGTCCATTTTTATGCCAGTACCATGTAGTTTTGATTACTATTGCCTTGAAATATAGTCTGATATTGGGTAGCATGATTCCTCTAACTTTGTTCTTTTTTCTCAAAATTGCTGTGACTATTCTGGGTCTTTTGTAGTTCCAAATAAATTTTTGGAATACTTGTTCTAGTCTGTAAAATATGCTATTGGTATCTTGATAGGAATTTCATTGAATTATAGATTGTTTTGGGTAGTATGGACATTTTAATGATATTAATTCTTTCTATCCATGGACATGGTATATGCTTCCACTTATTTGTATCTTCTATTTCTTTCTTCAGTGTCTTATAATTTTCTTAGTACAGGTCTTTTACATCCTTGGTTTCTAGATATTTTATTTTATTTTATTTTTGCTGCAATTGAATGAGATTGTTTTCTTAATATCCCTTTCTGATAGTTCATTACTGGTAAATAAAAGTGCATCTGATTTGTGGATAATAATTTTGTATCCTGCTATTTTGCTGACTTCATTTATCCGTTTTAGTAGTTTTTTGGTGGAATCTTTAGAATTCACTACATATAGTATCATCTGTAAATATTTATTTCTTTCTCTCCTGTTTAGATAACTTTTATTTCTTCTTCTTGTCTGATTGCTGTGGCTAGGACTTCTAGTACTATGTTAAATAAGAGTGGTGAAAGCAGATATCTTCTCTTATTCCTGATCTTAAGAGAAATGCTATAGCTTTTGCCCATTGAGTATAAAATTAGCTGTGCATTGGTCATATATGGTCTTTATTGTGTTGAGGTACATTTCTTCTATTATCAAATTTTACTGAGAGTTTTTAATCATAAATTGGCCCTGGATTTTATCAAATGCTTCTTCGGCATCTATTGATATGATCATGTAATTTTTGTCCTTCATTGAGTTTATGTGGCATTTCACATTTATTGATTTGTAGGTATTGTACCAACCTTGCATCACCAAAATAAATCCCATTTGTTCATGGTGTATGATTATTTTAATGTATTGCTGGATCTGGTTTGTTAATATTTTATTGAGGATTTTGGTGTCTATGTTCATAAGGGTTATTGGCATGTAACTTACTTTCTTTTTAGTGTCTTTATCTAGTTTTGAAATGAGGATAGTGCTAGCCCCATAAAATAAGCTTGGAAATCGTCCCTCTTCTTGAATTTTTTAGAACAGTTTGAGAAGAATAGTTGACAAAGATAAGTATCAGTTCTTTGAATGTTTAGTAAAATTCTCCTGTGAAGCCATCCACTCCAGGATTTTTGTTTGTTGGGAATTTTTGACCACTGCTAATTTCAGTAGTTGTAATCAGTCTATTCAGATTTTGTGATTCTTCCTGATTCAGTTTGGAAGGTTGTATGTTTCTAGGAATTTATCCATTTTGTCCAGATTAATTAATTTGTTGGTTTATAGTTCTTCATATTTTCTTAACAATCCTTTGTATTTCTCTGGTGTCAGTTGTTACTTCTGCTCTTTCATTTCTGATTTTATTTATTTGGGTCCTTCCTCTATTTTCCTTGATGGTCTGGTTACAGGTGTGTCAATCTTCTTTGTCTTTTCAAAGGCCTAACTCTTGGTTTCACTGATCTTTTGTACTTTTTTAGACTCCACTTTGTTTATTTCTGCTCTGATCTTTAATATTTCCTTTCTTCTAATCACTTGAGTTTTGTTTGTGGTTCTTTTTCAAGTACCATTGAAAAATGGTACTAAGTGTAATGTTAAATTGCTTATTTGAGAATTTTCTTGTTTCTTGAGGTAGGCCTATAATGCTATGATTTTCCCACTTAGGACTGCTTTTGTTCTAATGATTTGGGGTTGCTTTATTCTCATTTTCACCTATTTCAAGGTGTATTTTTATTTCTTCCTTAATCCCATTGTTAACCTATTCATTGTTTAGTAACACATTATTTATCCTCCATGTGTTTGTGCATTTTTCAGTTTTTTTCTTATGATTGATTTCTAGTTTCATACCATTGTGACTGGAGAAGATGTGATATGATCTCAATCTTCTTAAATTTATTGAGTCTTGTTTTGTATTCTAACATGTGGGCTATCCTAGAAAAGGTTCCATGTGACTTGGAAGGAATGTACATTCTGCTCCTATGGAGTGAAATGCTCTGAAGATATCAGTTAAATACATCTGATCTAATTTGTCTTTAAGACCCTGTTTCCTTGTTGACTTTCCATTGATGTCAATGGGGTTTTAAATTCCCTAGTAAAACTGTTGATTTATGAATCCCTTAACTTTATTTTTTTCTTTACTAAATAGAACTAATTTATTTAAATTTTATTTTTTTTTCCTGCTAAATCCTAAATACTGGCATTGTTGATGTGATTTTTGTTTCTAATTGATTTTCCCCCACCCCCAGATTGTCTTGTTACCAAAAAAAAGTAAATTCAGAAATGTTTGGATTAACAAAAGTAGAGATTTTCAGTCAGAAGAGTTTCTATTTTACTGATTTTTTTACATTAGCTCTGTTGACTTCTCAAAAGACAGGTAAGACTTGATGGATGAACATCAGTAGCTGATTTAGATAGGTAGATGATGATAGATAGATAGATAGATAGATAGATAGATAGATAGATAGATAGATAATAGATGGGTGGACTGATAGACAGACAAACAGGCATCCTCTTATCTAAGGAAAAAACACTGCAGTACTATACTTAGAGTCAAATGGTCTAGGCTCACTTGGTCTCTGAGCAGTACTCACTGCCTAGACCAGCCATTGTCCCCCTAACACCACAGCAGTCAGTGCCAGGACTGGGGCGAAATCCAACACAGAACTCCACCTGCAAGTGCTCCTCCCATTTTTTAATTGCACACGCCTGCAGTTTCTTACTGCCCCGCTACTTAGAATTCCACCACGTTGCTAACAGCCGCCATGTTGTTTCCCGAGAGATGAGGTCCTGAATAGCCTTCTCTATTTCACAGGGTCATTATAAAGCTCAATCAATTAATGTTTTCTGAATGCCTTGAAGTTTTCAAATGGAAACTTGGTTGACATGTGGAGTCTTATTAATTCTCCAGTTTTACCCTAGAAATTGAAGCATCTCACCAGGGCTTGACTAACAGACAGGGTTTGCTGCAGTCTCCTGTGCCTTCTTCAGGGTCCTTAGATAGGGGGTGAAATTTGCTGTAGATATCACCTTAACCCAGTCTCCTGAGAGGTGACAGGTTACTCAAAATGTCACACAGGGCTACAGGCCAAGACTATATACTTCTCCTTCAACCAGTTTTAGTGTGATTAAGGCAGGATGAATTTATCATAGTAACCCACAACAAAATCCTATCAGATTCCAGAATGAGCCTCAAGATTTTTTGTTCTCCAAAGGCTATGAGCAAAAGACAAAGGCATTTCAAAGAATAAGTAACCCAAAAGGCCTAAAAACATAAAAAGTTATCCAACATTACTAGTCAAATGTAATGCAAATGCAAATTAAACAGTGAAATGCAAATTAAAATAACATTAAATACTATTTCCCACCTGTCCTATTGGCCAAAATCTTAACATTCTGATTATTGGCAAGGACATAGAGTCAGAAGAAGTCTTATTAACTGTTGGTGGGTGAATGAATTGATACAATCACTTGAGAAGCAATCTGACAAAGTTCAACATAGGAAAAGCTTAAAATATTAATAGCAGCCTCATATTTAATTGCATAGAATGAGAAACAATCTCAATGTTTATCAAAAGTAGACTGAAAAAAATAAGGTACAGTATAACTAAGTAAAATATTCAGTAGCCATGAAGAGAATGAACTGGAATATTGTATCAACTTTGATACATTTCACAAACACAGTATTGAACAAACAGAGTAACTGTATATCTGTAAAGACCATACTTTATGTGAGGCTAAAAATACAAAAAGGAATACCATGGTGTTTAGGTATACATATTTACAAAATAAAAATTTAAGAAAATACAAAGGAACAGCCCTGGCTGATGCAGCTCAGTGGATTGAGTGCTGGCCTATGAACCAAATGGTTGCTGGTTCTAAGTCAGGGCACAGGCCTGGGTTGCGGGCCAGGTCCCCACTAGGGGCAGCATAAGAGGCAACCACACACTGATGTTTCTATCCTTCTAATTCTCCCTCCCTTCCCCTCTCTCTAAAAATCCTTAAAAAAAAAAAAAAAAGAATATGTTTAGAATTTTTAACCTACATTTGGTAAGTAGATATTCCTTTGCTTCCTCACACAACCAAAAGGACAACAACCAATTTATTTATTTTTATTTTTTTAAAGATTTTATTTATTTTTGTAGACAGAGGGGAAGGGAGAGAGAAAAAAAGGGAGAGAAACATCAATGTGTAGTTATCTCTCATACACCCCCTACTGGGTACCTAGCCCACAACCCAGGCATGTGCCCTGACTGGAAATCAAACTGGCAACCCATTGGTTCATAGGCCTGCACTCAATCCACTGAGCTACACCAGTCAGGAAACAAATTAAAAAAAAAAAAAAAAAAAAAAAGATAACTGCCAGAATATCGAACCATATGGAAGTCCAACAACAAAGGAGTTAAAGAAGAAACATTCATCCAGACTGGTTGGAGGGGTGGAGATGGGCAGCTGGGGTGGAGAGGACTCACAGCAAGGTGACAGACTGGGTGGGTGAGGTGGAAGCTGGCAGACCTGGTGGTCACCCATTCAGGTATAGATAAGCTGAAAGGAATAATTGGGGAGTGAGACAGACTACAACCCAGGATTCCAGCACAGGAAACTAAAGTCTCAAAAAGCTCTGGCTCTAAAAATCTGTGGGCGTTGCAGTTGTGGGAGAAATTCCCAGCCTCATAGTAGAGTTCATTGGAGAGACCCACAGGATCCTAGAACATTCACAAACCTACCAACCTGGGATCAGCACCAAAAAAGCCCAATTTGCTTATGAGTAGGGGGGAAGTGACTGAAAGCTGACCTAGAGCTAAGCAAGAGGCATTGTTCCCTCTCAGACCCCTCCCCCCTATACAACACCGCAATTCAGACAAGTGGCTTGCCTTACCCTGGTGAACACCTAAGATTCTTCGCCTTACAATGGAACAGGTGCCCAGAGACAAAGAAATATGGCCCAAATGAAAGAACAGATCAAAACTCTGGGAAAAGAACTAAGTGAGGATGAGATAGACAAACTATCAGATGCAGAGTTCAAAACACTGGTAATCAGGATGCACACAGAAATGACTGGGTATGGTCACAAAATAGAGGAAAAGGTGAAGGCTATACAAAGTGAAATAAAGAAAAATATACAGGGAACCAACAGTGAAGGGAAGGAAACCAGGACTCAAATCAACTCTTTGGAGTGGAAGGAAGAAATAAACATTCAACTAGAGTAGAATGAAGAAACAGGAATTCAAAAAAATGAGGAGAGGTTGAGGAATCTCTGGGACAACTTTAAACATTCCAACATCAGAATCATAGGGGTGCCAGAAGGGAAAGAGGAAGAGCAAGAAATTGAAAACTTATTTGAACAAATAATGGAGAACTTCCCCAATTTGGCAAAGAAAATAGACTTCCAGAAATTCCAGGAATCTCAGAGTCCCAAAGAAATTGGACCTAAAAAGGGACATACCAAGGCACATCATAATTAAATTACCCAAGATTAAAGATAAGGAAAGAATCTTAAAAGCAGCAAGAGAAAAGCAAAGAGTTGCCTACAAAGGAGTACCCATAAGACTATCAGCTGATTTCTAAAAACAAACAAACAAACAAACAAAAAAATCTTACAGACAAGGAGGGGCTGGAAAGCAGTATTCAAAGTCATGAAAGGCAAGGACCTACATCCAAGATTACTCTATCCAAGAAAACTATTATTTTGAATGGAAGGGCAGATAAAGTGCTTCCCAGATAAGGTAAAGTTAAAGGATTTCATCATCTTTAAGCCCTTACCATATGAAATGTTAGAGGGGCTTATCTAAGAAAAGTTTCCATCCTAGCTATACTATTTACCCATCACTTTTAAAGTACTACTAATTTTAAGAAGCTAAAATTTCCATTAAAATGTCAGAGTTTACCAAAGTCAAGGAGAAGTTGGGTATTTTCTGGAAATGTTTTAATTAGAGTCTCTTATTTGCAAGAACTTACTGCCAAAACTATAGGACATTGATTTAAGAATTTATTCTACTGGAAACAAGTGTGAAAGTAAGATTAGGATAAAATTTGCCTTTAGCGGATGGGACTGTCCCTCTTTTTTAAAACAAGAAAAATAATGCAAGCAGATATACAGAACAACACTTCCCCAACTAACCAAAAAACACACACTTTTCCAGAGGTGGGAGTGAATAGCCCTCATTTGACTGCATGCTTTTATCTGAAGAAATGTCCAGTGAGCAGAATTGGGAACAGGCATTTTCTTAGGGCTTTTAAAGAATAAACATTTAACACTAGAAGTTGACATTAGTGACCTAAGTAGTCCATTCATATCAGTCTCTTGGGAAATTTTGGAGTTCCCTATTGTTATTTCCCTGATAGCTTGGGAGCATAGCCTACTGAAGAGAGTTGTCTAACTTAGGTTGGCCAATTGAAGAAGGTATTGAAGACCTTACAGATCTTTTTGTGATTTCCTACCTTGAAAACTTTCTGAGCCTTTTGACATACAATGTACAAACTTATTCCTCCATCACATACAGCTGTTGGATATATTTTTATGCTCCCACATTCTTCAGCTACTCTTTCATTCAATCAGTCCGAATCAGTGTACACATAGTGGGGAAAATGCAAAGAAATATAAGATTGGGTATTTTCCCTTGGACAGTTTACAGTCTCATTGAAGGGACTAGGGATAGAATATTTGTGGTTTAATAACAAAACAACATGGCAACCCAAGTAATATTATGAGAAAAGAAATGATAAGAGCCAAAAATTATAGGATAGAAAAATTAGGGATGCAAGCATTCATTTGCCTATAAGTTTAGAGAAGGATGACATTCCTGAGAGACAAACCAGTCACAGAAATTTCACAGTGAAGGAAACTTGACCTAGTCAGAAGTATAAAAGGATTTGGAGAAGCTAAAGAGAGGCAAAAGAACATACCTGAGATAGGTATCTTCATGAATGAGGGCTCATAGAATATCTGTGACCCACATTCAAAAGGCACAATAAAATTTTGTCATCCCCATTCCACCTTACCAGAGTACATACAAAGCACTCAAAATAAGTTGATTAAACCAAAAGTTAATTACTGTAGTAAAAGTCCACGCAAGAAAGAACACCAATGTAATAGAAACTCTGTATTCAGCAATTGAGCATAACTTCCTTTTTGAAGCTTAACCACATCCCTAAGTCCCTAAATATCTAGCATTTGGTTAATATATGTTAAACTTTGAAATAAATAGGTTTAAAAAACTTGGAAATGCATACCAATGAGATGCTGCCAAAGTCACACCACATTCCAAGCATTCACATTGTAGAAGCCCCTTCACACTTCAGCCATAGTGCCCCACCTAAAAAATTATCTTTCTTCCCTAGGCCTGGAACATTGGCAAACTTATTTGCCAAAGTGGTGGAATGGGGATATTTGAAGAGATTAGCACCAAAGCATACAATTATTTTGATGAATCTGTAGGAAACTGTAAGAAGATTTATGTACTCTAAATAAAAATATAAAAACGATATCCTAGACACATTTGTTGAGTTAGGTTTAACCAGGCACCATTTGCTTTGACTTTGTGATCTATTTTCCACAGAATCTTTCTGAATTAAGCTAAATAATTTGCCAAGTTCTTAGTTCAAACTGCTAAAGAAGTATATAGGTCAAAAAAATAAATCAAGTTGTATATTGTATTAGACACAATTTGGGACTACAGGAAAAATGCTTAATTGGGGGAAGGTAAGACAACAAATGAAATAATTAGAGAGCATTAAGTTACATTTACCTAAACAAAGGCCATAGTGGGTGTGGCTCAGACTAGAAGAGGGGTCAAACAGCAGGGATAACGATGAGAGTGCAGGAATAGTTAGAAGGGCTTTCTAGGTTCTGGAGTTGCATAAGCAAAGACAGAGGAAAAAAAGAATGGTCATGTCATCTGTATATGATACCAAGGCCAGGTGAGGGGCCAAAATTCCGACATATACGTTGCATGCCCAGCCACACACACGTAATCTTATCCCCCAGACTCCATAGATCCTCTGACAAAAGACAGATTACAGAAGACCTTGGAAAATAGGTAGAGTGGTTTAGAGTTGATGTAGTAGATCATGGAAATTCAAAGATAGAAAAATGATCAGTCTAGAAGATCAACCAAGAATGAGAGCAGAAGAAAAAAATGAAGGAAAGGCACCAGTTAAAATATTGCACAAATTCAAGCAGGGGTCATCATAATGGGGATGAAGTGGAATTCAGAGAAGCATTTCCAAAGATGACTCAAGTCCTGGTGACAAATTAACGTACATGGAAGGGAAGTGTAAGGGAAAGAACACGAGCCTAGGAACAACGGAATTGGGGTCTGGTTCCAGCCCCGCCATTTACTAGCTGTATTTTTGGCAAAGACTCTTTATAGGTCCACTTAATCACTTATAACATGAGGATTTGGTAGGAAAATTAATATGTACTATTTTTGACTACCGACTTGGTGCCAGGCACTGAGCAAGGGTATTTCACATATTTTCTCCAATCCTCATGAAGGCTCCAAGATAGGTATTGCCAGCACTGATGAGGAAACAAGTTCAGAAAGGATTACTAAATTTCCTGATATGACATAGCTAGGAAAGTAATAAAACAAGTTTCAAACTTAGAATTGGTCTCTGCAGGTATAGGGAACCATGCAGTACAGATGCTTATTAGCATATAAAGGTTAATCACAACTTCATTGTGGGAAGGCCTGCATCATCTTTCTCTAAGACATTTAGGTAGTTAGAACTTATCCTCCTTCCATTCCTCTGAAACAGAGTTTACTAGTGCTCACCAAATATCCATGTGTTCCTTTATTATTCTCAGTTGTCCTTGTGGTCAACTTGTGTATGGCCAGTAAGATGTGGGTAGAACTGACATAAAAGCTACTTTCCTTATTGGGCCCCTGAAAAGAAAACAAAAACAAAGTCAGCATGTATAGTGCTTTAGGCTTAGTTCTTAATAAATAGGCTTTCATATATAAATTATTCTCATTTAACTCTAACAGGAAACTGAAGCACAGTTATTATCATCAGAAACATGTTACAGATAAGGAATCTTAGTCACACCAGACTAGATAATTTGATTATTCTGTAGGTAAGTGGGTGATTCTGAAGTCAATGTGTCCTTCATTTCTGTGTCCCAGCACCGTGCCAGTGCCTAAAGCCATCCAGTGTCTATTTATCAAATACATAACTAACGTTTGGGTATAAACGGGGTCAAACCAGACACAAATAGGTAGTTCTTGTAAATAATAGAAGTAGCTCAAATATAACCGAAGACACTGAAATTGGGAAGGGGTTGATAGTCACCAGAGGGGAGAGAGGAGGGAATTTCAGGGGGAAAGGGGAAGGGTTTGGAGCAACAAGTATAAAGGACACATGGACAAAAACTAGTGGGGGTGGAAATGGGAGGGAGGTGGGGCGGTGGAAATGGGAGGGAGGGCTGGAGCGGTGGGCTGGAATGGGAGCAAAAGACAGAAAACTGTACAAAAACAACAATTAAAATAAAAAAAGTAGCTCAGAAATGATTTAAAAGATTAGCAATAATCTTCCTTTTGCATAGCTAAACCTTGTTTTATCATTTTCCCTCTCCTTCCTATAAGTTCCTCAGTTTGTAACCAATGCCAACTTTAATAGTTTTACAGAGCAGGGCATATTTTCTCTCTTTCTCTTCTGCTCCCAACCCTTTTCTTTTTTTTCCACTCAGTT